>JUFY01034171.1:47723-68111 GCA_001855655.1 Leptopilina clavipes
TGATAAAAATTAAAATTAAAAAAAAAAATAATAATAATAAATATATTTTGATATAAATTATTTATATTATTTTCAATTACTTTCATTTTCAATTATTTTCAATCTGAAAGAAATATAAAGTACAATTTTATTTTTTAAATGATTACACGGATAAATTTCAACATATCCGCTGAAAAGTTGTTTTAGATGTAAAGGATTGCCACTTTAATCGAAGATATTATTAATGTTTCAGACACGTTTCAATAATATCTAATATTGGATCGACGCCAATTTCACTGGGGGAAAATCAATATTGATTCATTCGATTCTCAAGAGACGTGAGAAAGCATTGCTATAGTAAATATCGGAACTTTTTTTCTTTTTTTTTTTTAAAGGAGAAAAGAGAAAAATTATCAAATCTCAGGTAGGTAAATTTTAAGAGAGTCTTCTTATCATTATAAGAACTGATAAGAACTCATTCATTCGTGAATTTTAAACATCTCAATGAGATTATAAATCCATAAGGATTAAAAACATATATAATAAAATTGAAAAAAATAGACAATAAAAATTAATTATTCCCCCACTATAATTAATGACTTATTTTCCTAAATTTAATTATTTTTCTTTCTTCTATTTATTCTTTTTCTATATATTTAATTTATTTTTCCAATATGAATAAATTTTGTCAATATTTAAATATTAACAATTAACAAATTTTATACATTTGAACTAAAAAAGTTTTTTAATTTTTTTTACGTTGTACTAAAATTGTTACAAAAAATTACGACTGTAAAAGAACTTTAGTGCGACAAAAAAAAGGGAAGAATTACGTGTTTTATCGTTGGCAATTTGTTTAAGACTATAAAAAATGTTTTTTGTGCCCGATTTTCATGAGAAACAAAATTGTAAATTTATATATATAAACACAGATGTCAAGCGTATATAAATAACTTTTCCGCGCTATATAAACTTTTTGGCACAATAATGTCACGCTCAACGAAAAGATTAACTCGATTAATGAATCTAATTGAATTTCGACGTTGGAATTTGATTTGGAAATTCATTCAAACAGAGCATGTGAACTTTCCCTAATCCCTAAAAAGGACTCAGTGGTCTACAATGTTCAAAGTGAAATTTTGTTAACGAACTTTGTGCTAAACTTATGCTATAATGTTTAATTTGTTTGTTAAAACTACGATTTTATTATTTTATATAAACTAATTCAGCCTCCGCTTAAACTTTCTCTCTTTTCTTCTTCTGAAAATCATTATTAGCAAGACAAAGTCGTCCATTATGTTAAACAACAAACGAAATTTAAATGAAATAAATAAAAAATGGAAAAAATGAATAAATTTAAAGTTTTTAATTTTAAATTAAAATTAAAATTAAAAAAAAAAGTTTGAATTTAAATAAATAAACAGTAAATAAATCAAAATAAATTGTAAATTTAGTATAAATTAAATTAAATTAAAATTTTTTAATTTAATAAATTTAGAAAGATTAGTAGACAATAGAATTTAGTTTTTTTTCTTTTGGGAAAAAGTGCAAGAAATTTATTTTAGTGAGTGGGGGAAAATATTCAAGCAACAAAATATCACACGGGAAGCAAAAAATCGAAATCCAACTGTGATTAATTTCACATAATTAAAAAAATTAATTATATGAAAATTAATTAACTTTGTTCAAACAAAGTTTTTCGTAAATTATAATATTATAGTTTTATAGAAATTTTCATTCATTCAATAAAATTATTTTTTTATTAAATGAATTCAAATTGTGCAAAAAATATATAATCACTGATGAATTTCTTTTTGGACGACACGACACGACACGATCACACAAAATTAGTAACGATGTAACGCACAAAACACGAATTACGTAATTAGGCGACTTACCTGTACTGATCGGTAAATATCCTGAAAACAAGAATTCATTTTTATTCGAAAGAGTTTCAATAAAAGTTTGCATGCTTTTTCATCATAAAAAAAATATTATTCGCGTCTCTCATTTTGTAAAAAAAAAACAGTTCGCTAATTTCTAATTGGTTATCATCTAATAAGCTATAACTATTGTCAATCTCTAAATTAGCAGAATTATTTAAGCATATTGTCAAGCAAATTGGTCAAAATTTTTTCGTGTAGGAAAATTAATTCTCAAGGTATATGTTTTTTTTACTAAAAAAAAATTAATAAAAAAATTAAGGGTAAAAAAATCTTTGGCAAAATGTTTAAATCAAAATTACTCAAATTTTCATTATTTCTTTTATATATTTTTTTATCTAAATACTAATAAAAAGAAATAGTAATTAATATTTACTAAAATAATATTTAGTAATAATTTTTACCTAACAAAATTTTTTTTCATATATAAAATAATTAAGCAATCAATAATGAAAAATTGAGTCAAATTATCATTATACTAATAAATATCAAAAAAAAGGTTACATTTTTCTTCAAATTTTCCTAATTTGAATAACTTTTAGGGGAAAAAAGCACTTTAATTGAAATTTCAATTAAGGCACATGCAGTTCGTACAAACTAATTTCTTTCACGCGTTTAATATTTACTTCCTTTTTTTAATTGCCACAAACGAGAACGAATTTTTTTTCCCCGAAAATTGACTTAATAATAAAAAATTTAAAAAAAATAAGGAAAAACATTTTTGAAAAACGTCGATAATCATAATAGATTATCGCATAAATTATAAATATTAAAAAATATACATAAAACAAATTTTTTATCTTCATTTTTCGGAGAAAAAAAATCTCTAATCAATTTGAATTAAAGATTGAAAATCTTTGTAGCAAAAATTTCGTTTACCGATTTTTTTATCTATAGATAAATCGAATTTGAAATATTATTTTATAATTTTATATACAGAATAAGTGCAAATTGGTGCAAAGGGTCAACTATTTATCTATTTTTATTTTTTTTTGCATAGATGTATCTGAGTCAGTGATGGATTGGTTTATATCGTTTTGTATTTGTTAAAACCAAATATAAGCGTATAAAAGGCAATATAAAAAATTGTGTCGTAATTATTTATGGATAGTGCCAGCAGGCAAAAGTGCAATCAAAGATCTCCCGTTTATTATTGTTAAAAAAACAAACATTTTATTCTATTCTATATTTTCTACAGGAACAAAGCAAATTCTTTCATGAAAATGGAGAAAAAGGACATTTTCTTTAAGATCGTCTATAAAGTTCCCGAGAAAAGGGGACAAATTTAGAAAAAAAGTAATCAAATAATTCCAATTTTTGCGTTACTTTAAATTTTTATACTATCATAAATTTTTTTCGAAAATAAAAATTACCATAACTACTTTTTTTTTACATATTTTATTAATTATTTGAATTTTACTTTAAAAACATTCATTCTATTTTACAAAATTAATTAAAATTTCTTTTTACAATTTTGGAAAAAAATTAATAAAAAAATAATAAAAAACTGCAAGATACAATGCAATGAAAATAATTGAATATAAACAAACAAGTAACGCAAAAAATGAATTCCTGATTATTGTTTCTTTTTTGTTCGCGATAAACAAGAATTTGGTTTAACAAGGTTCAATTTTACAGAAAAGGAATGTTTCGTGAACGTGAGAAGAAAAGAAATATAAAAAAAAACTCAAACTTGGCACGAGAGAACTTTGTAGGCGGATGTTTCACACACAAAAGAACTTCATGCAGATATTGAGTATATAAAAAAAAGGAACAAGAAACTCGTGTTAATAAGAATATATCTCGGTAGAAAAATATTTTCCAAAAAAGGATGAATTATTTTCAAAAATAAAGGGTTTTTGTTAATGTTTGAATTATTTATTTCTATGGATTATTTTTTGTGTTTGTGAGTATTTTTTTTTTTGCGAAACTAGTAGTATAGCTATAAAATGAGAACTAAAATATATAATAGGATCGAGTACATACGATCGCTCGACAGGCGGCTCTGTCTCTTTGAACCTGCAACCGAAGGACAATAAACGTAATATATAATGCCACCCCGCATTCACTACCAGTTTAATGAAAGAAAATCTACTAAATGGATCTGTAAAGTCAGTGGGAATATATCACACTTTCTTTTCTCATTACAAAAAGAAAAACGAGAAGAAAGAAAAAATAGAAAAGAAACACCACAAACTTTCTCAATTATACCAGACAACAATTTGCTCTCGTTTAAAACGGTAATTGTTGTTTTTCACTTCATTGTTAAAATATAGAAACAATTAAAATAACAAAAATACTATTTGAAATTCGATACCGCACGGTAAATTAAATGTAAACAAACATTTTTTATTTACACTTTTATAAAAATTCGGCAAATATTACCTATTTTTGTTATACTATTAATAATTGAAATAAATTAAATTATTGATTTATTTATTTATAATCATAACTCCCACATAACTTTACCGTCCAAAAATGTTTGATGAGCCAGAAATATTAAAAATTGGTGAAAAAATGCTAAACAATTAACTATTATAACACCATATATATATAATAAATAGAACGCCAGGAATTTATTAAAATATTTACAAATCTAAAGTTCCATTATTCATGAAAGCAGAAGTCTGAATTATTATTATTATCAAATATTTTTGAAATATGTAATAATAAGAATAATTATAATAATTATTATTATCTATGGTATATTTAAATATAATACGAACATACATATTATAATAATTATTGTAATAAATTATTATATGTAATAACAGTAGGTACAAATTATTACAGAAGTCTGCAATTAGTTAAATATTTACAAGAAAAAAAGGGGTAAATTACAAGGGGAGACATTAAAAATATTTAAATAAGTATAACATTATTAAACATTGAAGATATGAAAAAGAATATTATTACTTTTTTATTATAAATGCTTTATGATTGCAAATAACAATTAAAAAAACCTCAAATTCATGTGCAACAAAAGGGGAGAGAACAAATTTGATAAAAACTTCACCTGTGGCAGAGAATTCTAATATAAAAGAAGTAAAATGTATTTTTCTAATTCGGTAAAAATTCCCTATCAGATAAAATTACTAAATTGCCTCTAGTATATTTACAGGTGTAAAATACTACACTGAAAAAAATTTATTTGATTCAAATAATGGATTATTATCAAATAAATATTTAATTGTGACAAGTAAATTTTATTTGAGTCAGTTAAATAATATTTGAATCAATTAAATAGTATTTGATTCAAATACATAAATTATTGATTCAAATACATAAATTATTGAATAAAAAATACATAAATTATTGATTCAAAAATACATTAATTTGATTTAAATATAAAAATTATTTGATTCAAGTATAAATATTCATTTGATGAATATTAAACAGTTATGTGAATCAAATAAATTTTTCTCAGTCTTAATAAATAAATTAAATTCCTTTTTGACTTCGTATTGTAAAAAATTAAAAATAGTATCGACTTGATAAAAATACTATATATCGATATCTGATAAAAATACTATTATTCAGCAGAAAAAAAATGCATTACTCTTTGATAAGAATATAAATAAACATTATTCACTGTTTAATTATACAAGTTACTGTAATGAATTTGCAAAAAGGAAAGAAAAAAAAAGAGAAAAAAAAATGATTGAGAACAGCCTTGAAGTTCCCGCGCGCGCTCTCTCGCAAAGCTTTCAATATCCTGTATAATGATTTGTAAAGCGAGATTTAAGTAGTAAAGACCTGAATGGTCAGCCCTAACGCATTCACGTTGCCTGCAATTGAATTGGGATACAAGGCCGAGACTCAGATTCACTGCGTGATGAACGTCAATCATATACAGTATAATGACGTCACGCACCTGTCAGAGCTAAAACAAATTGTATAACAATATATATGTATACAATTTTTTAGCTGTCACTTTCTAAAATTTCACCTTTGCACGTAATTCCTTTTAAAAAAATTTTTCTTATTTGGAAATAATTTATGCAATTTTGAAACTCAATTTCAAATCCAATGTTTTACTTATATTTAATGTTTTACAAAAAAATTTTTTGGAAAAATAGACAAATTTATTTGAAAATTTATTATTACTCTTAATAAGATTATATTCCTTTTATTGTTAATAATCAAATAATTATTAATTATTATTAGTTTTTCTACCAATTTTACTCCAAATTTAATTTCTTTAATTTTTCTATTTTTTTTATTCTACTTTTTTATTTTTATTATTTATTGTATTAAATTTTTTTTAATTTAATTATTACTTTTATTCTTAATATAACTATTTTTACATTCTCATTTTATTCTGAATTTATCCGTTTCTTTTATTCTCAAAATAATTAATTTTTTTAGTAAATAATAATTTACAATCTATAGAAATTTATTTACTTTGTTATTAATTTTTTAATGAACTATTCTCGAATGATTTTCTGCGATAATTTAAATATTGATAATAAAGATTTATCAAGAGTTCTCTTAGACACTGGTAATTTCATTTTTAAGTAAATAATTATAAATAAAAAAAGATTCCCAACAAAGCGATTTTTATAAAACAAATAATAATTTCCCCCAGCAAATTTTAATAAACTAAAATCGTTTTTACCGACAATGGAATTTTTTCATATATAAATATCGTATTTATCAACAAAAGTGATATTTACAAGGGAAAAACAGTCTTTACCAACAAAAAAGTTTTATCAACAAATTGAGCGAAAATACCGACCCCAGTTTATGAGAAAATTCCACGTTTCTTACGATCAGAGAGAGCCACCGACCAGTGTGTAAGAGATTTCTGTTTTATCCACGACGATAAAAAAGGGTTTATCAATAAAAATTCTCTACCTTAACAAAACTCTGTTGGCAAATTGATTATTCCTTATAAAAACAAATGGTAATTTTTTATCTTGAACAAATTAAAATACTAGACAAAATTGAGAGACAATACTAACTAAAACTAAAATTAACTTTAAAGAAATTTAATAATAGTTAAAAATTATTATAGTTCAATTATTATTAAAACATTTTGATAAAATTATTGTTATAAATTATTATAAAATTATTATAAAATTATAAAATTATTATTAAAACGCTCGCTCAATAATTTTACCAAGTGCTTTTAATAATAAAAAATAAAATTAGATTCTATTTTCCCTTTTTAATTTACATTAACATAAATTCTAAATTTTAGTTTACTGGAATTTCAGAGAAAGAATTTTCTCCACTCAAGAGACAGGGAAGAAGATTTACATACTAAACTAATCAAGATTGAGAAAAACGAATTCTCAAGCTTCAATGTTTAAATTTCCATAACTATATTTCCTTCTGTTGAACTTGAATTATACAAATTCCGCGCGCATATTTCCCTCTAAACAGCAATTCCCTAAATATTTTCTTATTATTACCTCTAAATTATTTATAATTTACTTTTTAAGTATATTTTATATTCAGTTATTTTATATTTTACTGAATAATATATAAATATTATATTTATTTTTTTACTAAAAATTTTCATTTTATTTTTGTTTCCTAAATTAATTTAAATTTATAATAACTTAATTAAAAAAACTGAGCAATTCTATGTAAAAATTAGCAAAAATTGTTCAGTTTTTTGAAATTAAAACCTCGTTGATAAGAGAACTGGCGATGAGAGACGATTTCAAAAAAAAAAAAATAAATAAATTTGATAAGAGACGATCGTGAAAAGAGAGAAGTGAATATTAAGAAATAGAGAAAAAAAATCATAACTCACCTCTCACTGGCAATAGAACTGTTCCGTGACATCGATTTTGGTGACATTTCAAAATCGCTATCACTTCTGTACAGGAAACTTTCCCTCCTTTGTGGCAGATTCTGTAAAACCAGACCTGCACTTGGGGATGCTCCTCCACCTCCTCCTGCGCATCCGTCCAGCGTTGACGCGCCATTTTCCACATCAAAACTGAAACAAATTAAATTAAATTAATTAATTAAACAAAATATAAACAAATTTTCAAAATTGTATTTTGAAATTGTATTTTGAAAAGTACTTTGCTATAAAAAAAAATTCTATCGCATCATTTTAATAAAAACAATATTATAACCCATTGATTATTGTGTGAAAAAATACACTCGAAATTTCCGATTTTTCAATATAGGCAAAAATACAGTTTCTTATATAAGATATAAACTATTAATGCCATAGCCTTGCCATTCAACATTTAATCGTTCGCTGGTAACGTGGGTGGGTACTGCACGCAATCAATTGCTAAATGCATCCAGGAAGAAGAGATCTATAGAAAACTGGAGAAGGACTATATATATTCCTGCTATATATATTTACGATTCGTACTGATTAACTCAGACAGTAAAATGCTATATTGCCAATATTGAAAAATTGCAAAACTTTTAATTAATTAAGAATTTATGAAGGCAGTGGAAAAAATCGTCTATTGTTCTATTTTAAAATAAAGTTGAAACAAAAGTCTTAGAAAATCATTATGGCTTTCAAATTAGAAAAAAAATTTCATTCTTTACTTTCGAAATACATCAATAAATAAATAATAATAAATTAATCGAATTTAAATTAATTAAATTTGATTCTTCTGTCTACAATCAACATATGGTAATTTAAAAATAATTTTATATCTAATTAAATTAACTAATTAAGTGAGTAAATTTAACTACCCAGTGGTGGGAAATTACCATGGTTTACGATTAGGTAAATATTGGACCAAATCTTATTGCCAATATTGGCCCAAGATTGCGAGTGTGGAAACCACTGCCAAATTATAGGAATTTAAAAATTTGACCAAAGATTTCAAACACGCAAAAAAATATAATTTTAAAAAATTTAAACAATTATGAAAACTATTTTACCAATAAAAATAAAATAATAATTATATTATGAATATAATAATAATTATTTTTAACTAAATAACTTTTAGTAATAATTAATACTATTAATAATATTATTAATAGTATTAATAATATTGTATAAATAATAATTAATTATACAATATTATTAATTATTAATAATACAATTTTTCACCTTTATAATTAAATGAATTAAAATCTTGACGAGTCACTGACTCTTATACCCCCGTCCACTTCATCTCAATTATGAGTAAATAATTTTCCTGCCATCTGTCGGATATTATTTCGGCGCGAAATTCAAATTGAACGAAACAAAAATTATTCAATTTGAATTTTGCATTTGCGCCACTATAATTCTCTAAATTTCCGTCAGATGTCAACGAAATTCTTTGCTCGTAAACGAAAATTAGTGGAGAATGTATAAGAACAATTTTTTTGTCAATTTAACAAACTTGTAGTCAGTTTAATTTTAATTGAATTTCTCTCCTTTTGATTAAAATCTGTTTAATTAAAAATTAAGCAATTCTGGTTCATTGTTTCAGTTTTTGTTAAATTTTAATCAATTTAAAAAATAAAATTAATATTACCTTGGAAATGTTCTGCTTTTTAAAAATATTTCTGAATTTAAAAACAGTTCTGAAGAAATTATCACTAGAGCAGAAGTTCTATTTTCCATATTTATTTTTTTTAAATAGTAAAAGCACTATTTTTAATTTTGAAGCTCACCATATGGTTTCAATATTATGTAATAGTAAGAGCTTTATAATTTTACATAAAAAAAATTGTTTTATAGTGTTCTTAAACGCTGATTTGCCTTTCAAATAATAAATTAAGCAACTTATTGTTTTTCTGTTCTCTATTTTTTAATAAATTAATAAAAACTTCCAAAGAGTGAAAATCCCATAATTTATAACTTTAAAAGTTTAATTTCTTTTAATAATCAAAATCTGAACTAAGCTCTTCAAATACCCAATTTTCTTAATTAAAACATTAACCAATTGTTAGTTAATCATCGATTTTTCATTACCATCCAATTATTACTCAATTGATCTTATTTTTACCTTCAATCCTTATAATTAAATACAAATCATTACAAATTCCTATTATCTTAATCTACAAAAATTTGTATCTGAAGCTTTTCTTTCCCCCCGAAGAGCACACGATTTTCCCTGCCAGAGAAAATAAAGAATTGGATTATAACTTTTTCATTTATTATGGAGAAAGTTTCGTGTATCATTAAGTCTTTTATTCTCGTTTAATAATTAATGTCGTTGAATAATATAATAATTATTATTATCGGCTTGGAAAGAGAGAACTATTGGCCCTTTGAGCTTTGGACGTATCGAAAGACACACGACACTCTGCACGTGCCAAAGTTGATTGATTTATGACTGTTTGCGTTAAATCAATTCTCAAAGATAAATACACAATCTTATACTGTGAAATTCATTCACCGCGAAAATACGATTCAAAGGAGGTTTATTTATTGATAAAAATGATTCTATATCTCTGCAATTGACACGAGCAATAATGAGCATGAGCAACACGAATGGACAATAATATATATGTATATCGAACAATGGTTTCTTCAAGTTTTGCTTACGTCAAATCTCATCAAACTTTATATAACTACACCCTCTCAATTGATCGTCAAGTTCCAGATGTCACACAGAGTCACATTTCCTGGATACAAGGTAGTTTATATTATTAAATTTATTTATATGCCGACTGATCCTTCGAAAAACTTTTTTCTTTGTACTCCATCACATGCACCTTGGAATTAATTTTCAATTTGAATTTTTTATTTTCTCTCGCGATCCTTCATCGGGATTTTTCTATATCCCTTTTCTCTTTTACCATCAATATCATTACAACAATAACAATATATTAGTAATTAATTATAATAATAATAATAATTAAAATACAAAAAAAATAAAAAATAAAATAATGTAAAATATATTCCAAAAATATTTCTAAATTGTTTAAATAATCGTATAGAAAAAATACATACACTGAAAAAAATTTGTTTGATTCAAATAATGAATTACTTGACTATTATCAAATAAATATTTATTTCTATCAAATAAATTTTAAGTCGACTAAATTTGAATCAAATACAGAAATTATTATTTCACATTACAAATTATTTGATTTTAATAAAAATTATTTGCTTCAAGTAAATATTCATTTCAATCAAATAAATTTTACTTGAGTCAATTAGATGGTATTTGATTCAAATACAGAAAGTATTGATTCTATTTGCAGTTTATTTAATCATAATAAAAATTATTTGCTTCAATATTTATTTATTAATAGACAAATAATCCGTTATATTGGAATCAAATAATTTTTTCCCAATGTAATAGTTTTAATAGTTTATAAATAAAAACATAAAAAGTTACTTATTCGTCGAAGGGAAGTGTGAAGTTTTTTTCCCCCTCAAGATAAAAGAAAATCTCATAAAAATTGTGTCTGGATTTGTTAAACTTTTTTTAAGGGGAAAAACTTAGAAATATTTTTCTCCCACGAGAATTTTCTATAAATTTCATAAAAGGGGTTTTTCAAGTTTTTCTCACTATTTCTAAATGTGACAAACTTGGAAAAATCTTTAAAGAAGACATAAAAAATTTAATTCCTGATTGATTTTTACTGGTGGCGGTGAAGAAATTGTTATTTTGCAGTAGAAAAAATTTAATTTTGCCCTTGGAAAAGTAAAAATATTATTCTCATTGAAAAAAAAAAATTTGAAACTTACGGAATGGTCATGTACAGTAATTTTGAATGAGGATTTGTCCGCGAAAGTGTCGACACACAGCCACTGTGCCTTCTCATTGATGTTATCGGCAGTGTCACTCTCATCGTACCCGAATCTCTTCGAGCGAATTTTGATGAAATTTCATGAGGCATCAAAATTGAATATTCGTTCATTGTGACGTTATTCGCAAAATAATTCCCAACTTGCTCAAATTTCCCTTCTCATTCACCTTCTTCCTCAAGATATTCTTTACTAACCGCAGTATTTTCAATTTTCCATTATTCAAAATTTTCCCAAAATTACAATTTTCTTTTTTAATTATTTACTAATAAAAAAAATTTTTAATAATAATTTTTATTTCCTCAAATTTTTGAATTCACGAATTCAATTACTCAGAAAACTTTCAAATATGTACTATTTTTTTTCTTCTTTTGGTTATTTTATCAGAACTTGAATTATTTTTCACTAGTGTAAAAATTCTTTGCAAAAAGAATTACTTTTACACTTTGCAAAAATTCTTATCCGCGAAAGAGAAATTAGTATTTCAAGTCGACATCGGGGGGGAATAAAATGTGCACATACGATAAAATCTATAATATGAAATTGTCTTCGTTTCAATTTTCTTGATCTAGCGAGCGAAAATAGTTCAATATCACTTTATCATGTGAAGAAACGTGCTGCACTGAAAAACGCGGAAGAACGTACACACAATTTACATTTTATCTGTCCTTGGAATACATTTTGTGAAAATTACCTTCTTTTTTTTTTTGCTCTTCATAGAGAAAATTTTTAGTCAGTCATCTACACCGGAGGAGAAGAAAAATATACATATAATCATTCGCATAAGAATCGAAAGAATTACAAATATTTTTTTTCCTCCCCGCATTTACTAAAATATCAAATATAAAAATTTTCTTATAAAATAAATTAATAAATAAATTCTACTTTATACAGACAATATTTTATTCCCGGTTAATCTCTCTCTCTTTTTCCCACAAAAAAAGTAACATCCATTTATTAATTTACTCCTGCAAATAAGTTACCTATAAACAAAATGCAATTTTGCTCTCCAAATTGAATTTTTCCTTCCCTTTTAAAAAACAAAAAAAAAAATACTCATTTTCAACTTTTCTTATAAAAATACGGAATCTTTATCTTAAAATAATTGAATTTTTCTCCTTTTTCTCCTCTAAGGAAAAATTAAATATTTTCTCTCCTTTTTTAAAATTCTTCTACAAGAAAAAAATTTATTAAAAAAAATATATTTAAAAAATGACATAAAATTTTAAGAAAATTACTTTCAAGGGTTTAATAAATGATTCATAATTAAAATTTTAATCATCAGTGAAACTATGTATACATGTATAATTAGTTAATTACGTATATGTATGGTAATTTAACGGACAATTGACTTTTTCAAAGTGTGCTATAAAGTAAAAATTAATGCTCCAATTAAAAGGAAGTTTGTAGTTTCAGTTTAATGTTGAATAACGTTTAACGACAAATTTGAACAATTCATTTGAAAGTATTAGTTTATAAATAGTCAATAAATGCGTGTAAAAGTTTATTGAGCGTTGGGAAATCAAATTTTGTGGATATGCTCAAGCAAATATGTAATAAACAAAAGACGCAAAGTCACATATGCGTTTAAAAATATGATTCATAAAGTTTTCAACACTTTGCTGTAATAAAATAATTTCCTACGATGTGTAAAAAGAAAAAGAATATTTCCGTTCTTATTTCTATATTTTACACTATTTATTTATTCGAAAATGATTTAAAACATTTTGTTTAAATAATATTTTTTAAAAGTATTTTCAAAAGTATTTTTAAATAGTATTTTTGAATAGTATTTTTTTAAAACATATTTTTAAATATTATTTCTTTAAATTTTACTTTTAAATAATGTTTTTGAATAGTATTTTTGAACAGTATTTTTTTAAATCGTATTTTTAAATAGTATTTTTTTAAATATTACTTTTAAATAATATTTTTCAATAGTATTTTTATAATCGTATTTTTTTAATCTTGTTTCTAAATAATACTTTTGAATATAGTATTTTTTAAATCTTGTTTTTGAATAGTACTTTTGAAAACACTATTTTTAAATCGTATTTTTAAATAGTACTTTTGAAAACACTATTTTTAAAAAATACTTATTGAATAAAAACAATTAAATTTCCAGTGTTTGAAAATTAGAATTTCTTTTCTTTCATCATTTAATTCTTATTAAATAAGACAAAAAAAAATTAAGATTTTCAGCCCACGTGACAAATAATCTTGATAAAGGTAGATTATGTAATATTTTAACGATTTAAACGCCAACACTTCTTTGTTTATATTTTTAGACGCATCTTTTGCAGTAAATTAATCAGACTTTGTGAATAACCAAGGCTTTAATACTAATTATGTATTCATTGTAATGTCATCTTCTCTACAAAGCGAGCAACGATAATTTTCAATTTAAACCTGACCTTTTTATTGAGCCAGCAAACATTTATTATTAATATCGATATTAAAAAAATGAAGAGAGAAAAATTCAAAATTTGTAAAATTAATTTCCTATTTGCGTACTTTACGGTCAACTTTTCCATTATTTTTTTTAAACCTCGAGTATATTTAGTTTTTGTGGCTTTTTTTCATTGTCGTTAAAAAATGTAATAAATATCGTTATATATATATCTAGATATATTAGCGAGAAAATGGAGGGGGAAAAAGTGCATTTTTACGTAAACTCGACTTGTTTACAAAGATAATTATTGTAAACGAAGCGTAACTGAATAACTCAATGACATTGTTTGAGAGTTTTGTTTTAAACAAAAAGAAAAAGATAGGTCACTCGCCCAGGAATGTTTTGAATACAATGTGATTTGTTTCGCAGTTTTAATTATACAAACAATAAATTGTTTCTTTTTGATATAATTGTTACTAATTTATTTTTGATTTTTTTTTCCCGATACTAATTAACTTTCTTCAATCAGTTTTAAAATTAAATAGAAAATAAAAAAAATAATTAAATAAAAATTTTATAATCAATAATAATTAATAAATTAACATAATTACTAAAAATTAACAAATACAGATATGAAAATTGTCGCAAATTTGAAACAATTTAAAAATATTCTGTGTTTTTTGCTTTTGTTGCCCGAAAACAAAATGGAGAATAAAAAAAATAAATAAAATAGCAGAAAGTACTAAATAAATAAAATTAGAAAACAAATAAAATAAAAATAGATAAAAATAAATAAATAAACAAAGATAAAAATAGTTTAGGAAATAAATTATAAAATAGATTTGAAAACATAAATAAGTAAATAAATAAAAAAAAAATGGTCAAAATGGAGAAAAAAGCGTAAACAAGTAATAACAAAAATGTAAAAAATTGATAAATTAAACGAAAAAATTGTTTTGTGTAAATGTTATAAAAAAATTATATACTTGGAAAAGTATTAAGAAATTTTTCATTATATATCTGTATATATATTTTTAGACAATATCTCGTTAACGAATATATAATGAAACACTTTGGGAAAGGTACTTCCGTTGCTCTTTTTTTAATAACGGAAGTAGGCTAATACCACGAATCAACTGGTTAAATCGATTGAGGATGAGTTTGCATAAGATTATAATTTTGTAAATAAAATGAGCTAATTATGCCAAGAAAACTGGCTAATTAAAAAAGGTTATTTCCACAATATGTATTATAATTATTATAAATGATATTATACGATTATTATAAAAAAAGAATCTTTTTTTTCTTCTCAAGCAAATTTATTGTCCTGCACGTATTAATTTTCATTACTGTCGGCTATCATATCCACTCATATTTTTTAATAACGCACTATTTTTATTTTTGAAATTAATTTCCGTTTATAAAAAGTTAAAACACTTTGTTAATTAAAAAAATATTTCCTCTTCTTGCTTTGTCATTTTGAAATATATTGACAAAAAAAGGAAAGAAAAAAAAATAACTATGACATAATAAACTCTCGACGACGTTTTGATGTTCATCACTTGCATGCCGGTTTAGCACTGGCAACCCACCATGCGGTCGACCAGACTGTTGCTTTCACGTTAACCACATAACCCTAACGTTGCGACGTCGCAACCCATCAAAAACGAAATAGAAATAGCTTCCATGAATTTAAAAAAAAAATTTCTCTCTCCATCAATAATATGGTGACATACATTTTTTTACTCCCCCATTTTTTTTCTTATGAATAATCAGGGTCAAATGAAATTTAGTTCAAAACGTTTATTTATTTCTTTTTTCTTGTCTATAGAGAAGAAGGAAGACAATATTTTATTATGAACTGGAATTATGTGGTGTACCACAAATTTAGTAAAATTATCTCCCAGCATTATTATTGGAAACTATTGTTATAGTGCAGAGAGAGTGCTGTTATAGTTAAGACTATGACATTATTTTGGAAGCAGTGTCGCTTAAAGATGTGATTAACGATAAATTTTACTGGGAACATTAAAACTAACGATTGGAGGATGTTACCATAAAGTGAAATTATTATTGTTTGGTACTAGTACAACTCTAGGGGGGAGGAGGGTGGAATTTATAAAATGAAGCAGTAAAATTTACTGAAAACTTATTTTTACACACGCGGATTAATTTTGAAGCAAAAAATCTTAAATTAAGATAATTTTGAAATTGGGATAAATCTTAATTTAGGAACATTCTTAAATTAAAATGAATCTTAAATTGAATCTTAAATTAAGATAAATCTAAAATTAAAATGAATCTAAAATTAAATAAAATCATAAAAAAAGATTAATCATCATATTGAGATAAATCTTAAATTAAGACTATTTTTCAATTAAGGTCAATCGAAAATTTAAACGAATCATAAATGAAGAAAAATCGTAAAATAAGATAATGATAAGCATCAAATTGAGCTGAATCTTAAATTAAGATAAGTCCTAAATTGAGATAATTCTTAAATTTTGAGAAATCTTAAATTAAGATAAATCCTAAATTGAGATATTGCATAAATTGAGATAAAGCTTAAATTAATCACAATCTTAAATTATTAAGATAAATTTAAAATTGAGATGAACCTTAAATTACGATAATTTTCATGCGTAAATTTAAAATTACGTACACGTAATTTTACACATATTACGCCGTTTTTTATTTGTTTACCCGGCGTGATAAATCTTTATTTTCAAGATTAATAATGTCAAGACTAATTTAATTTGCGATTTATATGAGATTATCTTTTTACTGTCGCATAAAATAAAAACTAAAAAAACATAGCTAAGTTATTAGACAGAAATTCAAAGTAAAAAAATAAACCAATAAATTCAACAAATAACAAAATCCCCCCTAAAAAACAAAAAAAAAACACATCACATAATTTAGAAATTTCACCACTTTCTCAACCAGACGAATTTTTCTCAATTTTCACGATAAAATTTTCGTTATATTCGTTTCTCTCGGAATTTTTTTTGTTCCTAATGTAGTCATAGAGAAGTCTTTTATTACATGTTTAGCGGTAGATTTTCATTCTTTCGTAAAATTTCAACTGCGCCACTTTTTCATAAGAATGTGTGCTATAAACTTGACTTTTATGAGTTTCTTGTAGTCGAAATTACACATCCTAGTATTTTCCCCATTTTCTTGATATTTCAGTTTTACCTTTTTTCCCTCAAAAAAAAAGGAAAAAATGAAAAAAGAAAAATGTGGGTAAAGCAGGTGTGTATGTAAATATAAGCAGTAATTTTATTTTATTTGAAAAATTCTCTAGTGGATGAGAAAACTGTCTCTCTAGTGAAAACTCTATTAATACCGAACATTTAGAAATAATTTTTTTTATAATTTTCTTCTATTTATACATTACTCAGATGGATTTATTTACACAATAGTTGATATATACTATTTTCGAGAAATTGCAAAAACGTTAACAAGTACACGATAAATTGTATATATCTATCTTCATGAAATGTACTTAAAACTGATATCAGGGATTAAATCGGATAATGGAACTTATGGCACTTTGGAAGTAGAAAATAAAAAAATATATAAAGATTTGACCACTTGCGGTGTCTCTGATGATGAGTTAATCTCATTTTATCGTGAAACAGATAAAAACACTTTTTTATCAAAGTTCAAAATGATATAAAGTATATAAATTTTTTGTTTTTGAAAGTTTCTTGAAATGCATCATCATTATCAAATTTTCGAACATTAAAACATTCTTCAAAACTACCACTTTCCTACCAAATTTAGCAACTACCATTACTTCTATTTCTACTATATATGCTATCGAAATACCATTTTAATTAGTTTTAAAATTGCCTTTTTGTTGGTAGTTTTTTTTTTTAAATAAAATTTATAAAATCCAACAGTTCTTTTCAAGAGAATAATAACAGAGGAAAGTTTCTAAGTTCGAGCCAGAATATATACAGATCCAAATATTATGGTAGAGTTATTTTTAAACATTTCTAATTTTCCACTGAAAGCCACCTGTAAAAACTTTTATACATCTTGCAGTTTAATTATCTTCATGAGAAAGGAAATAAGTGCAAAGTTCGTGCAGACGGGTATTTTTTTTTAAACAAATATCTTACGCTCTATTTTCAACTTTTAACTGGTGGCTCAAAGTGTATGATACACAATTTAATTTTGAATACAAGGGAGAGCATTGTCTAAACTTTAAACACAAAGGAGAAATTATTTAAGGAAAAAAATTAATTAATTAGGAAAATTTAATTTTTACTAAACTGCAATAGAATCAATACTTTCTGTAATTGAATAAAATACCATTCAATTGACTCAGGTAAATTTTATTTATTATAAATAAATATCAAATTAATTACATACTTGTCTATTGTCAAATAAATATTTACTTGAAGCAAATAATTTTTATTCAAATCAAATAAATAGTGATTGAATCAATACTTTCTGTATTTGAAATAAATACCGCATTTAATTGACTTGAGTCAAATTTATTTGTTACAAATAAATATTAAATTAATTACTTGTCTATTATCAAATAAATATTTATTTGTATCAAACAATTTTTACTTAAACCAAATAAGTTGCAATAGAATCAATACTTTCTGTATGAACCACGTAACATTTAATTTTGTTTATTTTACATGAATAAAATTTATTTGATACTAATAAACATTTATTTGATACTTATAAACATTTATTTGATAATTGTCAAGTAATCTATTATTTAAATCAAATACATTTCTTTTCTAATCGACTGAAGCTTACGAGATTGAAACAACCGAATGGTTAAGAAAGTCAGGAATATTTAAAACAAACGAAATCCCTATTTCGCCCTGGAGTCAGATTCGAACTTCAATCCCTTAAAAAATTAAGAAAAAAAAATGAAATTCTTTTTAAATATAAATAATTTGTCAATTAATTATAAATACACTTTAAAGCCAGCTCTGATTTTTGAAAATAATTACACACTTCGAATTAAACGATCTTTAACATAAAAAATCAAACATTTTCATTGAGTTGTGTTAAAAAGGCAGCATCGATCGTTAAAACGTTAGCGTGCAATGTGGTTATTAGGGATGTTTATCACCTATGTTCATCCCAGGGTCACCAGATTTGTGTCAAGAACTTCTCTCATTCGTTCATAAAATACTCCCCCGAACTGCTTAACTTTTATGAAAAAATATATATAAACAAGATTAAGGAATCATGTGTATTAGAAAATTTACTCAACATATAATTCAATATATAGTGTGTATATAAATTCTCAGCTCGGGGAAAATTTTGGTCACTGCATGTTGAGTGTGTGCTCAATGCGTCCGCCCCTTAATGAGATTAAGGAAAAATTTACGATCGCAAACAAATATATTAATTTTCCCAACAATCTTTGCAAAATAAGACATAAATATCAATTTATAAATATAAAATTTACATTTAAATAAACATTTCACTAGGAAAATAAATATATAATTTTATTTTTGCTCTAGTAATACGGATTTGATTTATTTTTCATTATTAAAAAAAAATTACCAAAGATACAAAAATTTCATATTATGTAGGACCTAAAAACTTTCTAGAAGAGGAAATAAATTTTCATCCTGCTGCCTTTGCCATATATAAATTCACTCCCCGTAATAAAATTAGTCAAGTAAACAGTTTCTTTTGTTTATTTTACATCCAGTGTGACAGGAAATTGAAGAACAATAAATTTTGTCAATAATAAAAATATACGGAAGAAAATAAAGAACAATACGACCAATTTATTAACGTGTTAAAAACAAAAACACAATTAGAGCAAATAGAAAAACAAACAAACAAAATTAGTTGTAGACTGAGGCAGATTAAAAGATGAAATTGACATAATGAATAACGAGAAAAAATATTTATTGTATAAATAAATACTAATTGGAAAATTTCTGATAACAAAACCGACAATAATGAAAATCGAAAATACCAACCACTATTGAACTATTAATTGTAATAATAACCTACTACTACTAATAATAATAATAATAATTTTTTATTATCTTATTATTACTATTATTAGTTAAAAAGTTATAAATAAAAGATTTTACAAAAAATGCCTTCTTTTTGCAGTATTCACTTAATGGCTCAAATTTCAGTTGTTGTCCTTCAAAGTAAAAAATAGAAAGCAAAATTTACCATCAGAAAAAATTACCTGCGGGTCATGGAAATGAAAATTATTTAATATTTACATAATTTTCCTTATAGTAGTTATGAAATTTTTTATAAAAATATTTTTCGTAAGTGAAATATCATTAGTTTCAAGTGTCGCGCTTTTTCACGAAATAATTAAAATACCACCAGCTTTCAGGACTAAAATTCTGTTAAAAATAATCCCCCCCCGCCCAAAA
>JUFY01034175.1:6199-26873 GCA_001855655.1 Leptopilina clavipes
TTGTACGATTGCTATTATACGACTCACAGCATTTTTGATGAAATTCAAGAAAAGTACATTGAAAACATTCAACATAAGTAAAATTATAATTGGTGTGCCTACTACCAAGGAACCGCAGAAATTACCAGAAAGAATAGTTTTTGGCTCACTATTGATTGCATGCATTGTCTACGTAGGTTATTTGTATTCTGTAATTGTTGACTTCAGTTTTCAACAATCTATGAAATTTCAACTCTAGCCGATCTTCTCAGATCAAGTTTAACTCCAATGATGAGTAATTTTATTCATGATTCATTATCGATGAGTAACAATTCTGAAATTCGACAGTTGGCAAATAAATCCGTTCCGATTTTATACAAAAGAGAAGAAGATTGTCTGAAAACCTTGTCTCATTATCAAAACGTATCCTGCATCTTGTTAAATGCTCCAGAAACTATTGAAGCATATGAAGTTAAATACGGAAAAGTAAATATTAAAATACTGCAAGAAGTGTTGGATAATTATTTCAGTTATACCTCTGCAAAATCATTTACATTCTACATTGATCACTATATAAAAATGATTTTAAAAGTCTTCGAGTTTGGATTAATTAAAGATTTCTATGAATCAAATAAGAAACCTAGCAGTACTTTAGGAGCAGAAATTATTTCAAAAGAAAAAATTTTACGTGCCTTATTTTATGTATCAACAATTGGTTACTCTCTGGCAATCATATCCTTTATCATTGAAGTAATTATAGCCAAGTTTAAAAAGAGATTTTTGCACAAATCGAAGTTTAGGTTTACAAATTAATAAGAACTAAAAGTTACAGTTCCTGGTGGAAAAGTTTCTTTTTTTGGTAAGAAAACTTTAATTCAAATACAGTATAATATATCGATTAATTAGCATATAGTCTATGTTAATTGTTATTTTACAATTTTTTTGCAAGGTTGAATAATTTTCAACCATTTTTAATAATGCTTGAAATCTTTTTTTGTTTCAGATAAATTTGAGATCATATTATTTTTATTTCACTTGGAAAAGTAAAAAGAAGATGAAGTTCGTTATTAATGAGTGTATTTGATGTATTATTGCAAAGAGAAGTAAATTATTGTCAATTCGTCTATTTCGAGCTGGTCTGTAATCTAAAACAAAAAAATCAGAAATGATATGTATTTCCACACAACAAGAAGATATCCCAATAATATCTTACATGGAATATCGTAAAATATGATTAGATATACCGAAAAGAAATACATTTTTTGTAATTATTTGTTATAGATTATTAATTATTGTCATAATAAATATTGTTATAGATTATTGTAAAAATCACATGAAAAAAATCGCTTGTCAACAAAATCAATTAAGTCATAAGAATAAATTCTAAATGTTAATAGTTACTTTATTTTATTTGTTTATGTTATATGTGAAGGTAATTAAACTGTACCCAAGAAAAAATTTCTGTCAAAAGCCAGTATTGACAACAGGCGCAGTATTCCACCAGTACTGGTATAATAAAAATTCGTTACTATGCCAGTATCGCACTTTAATACTGGCAGGCCAGTACTAATTCAGTACCATGCAATAATAAAAAAGCATTAATGCCACTACTGGGCCAGTACTAAACCAGTACTAGATCAGTACTGGTCGCTAGTACTGAGCCCGTAATATCAAACAGTACTGAAAAGCGTCATCATTTCGGTCAAATAGCAGTACTGGTTCAACCATGGCGGCCAGTACTCCGCCAGTACTTGCCAGTACTGGCGCAGTACTGCACCAGTTGTAAATTTTTGCTTGGGATATTATTCTGAAAATAATTTTATCAAACTTTTATTCATTCTACTAGAAATGAAAATGTCGACTACACATTTTGGAAAATGAGTCAATTTTCTAAATGAGCTGGCAGAGACTGAAATTACTTTTGGATTTTTTTTTTTTTTTTGACAGTATATTGAAAAACATGTGTGACACCCGGCAGGAGTATATTTACAATACAGTAGGCGCAGTTGACGACACGTTCCAATTGCTTTCGATCTCACCGTTTACAAACTGAATTTTGCTATCGAATCGAGCGTGCGCTTTTGCATTTTTCCCTGTCACGTTGAATCGGGTCAAATGCTCTTTTCATCCATCTGCGGGATTCTCTCATCCTCTCTCTCTCTCTCTCTCTCTCTCTCTCTCTCTCTCTCTCTCTCTCTCTCGTTATTTGTTCATTCTCTCATCACCACTCTATTTACCTTTTTGTCTCATTCGCAAACACTGGACAGGATACCTCATTTTCTATATATTTTGCAACATGGGTTGTTCATGGAGATTTTTATTCTTCAGGGATTCATTTTATCTCGATTGCAAGAGATTTTCAAGTCGGTTGCACTGAAATGGCAAATGATTTCGTAATCAATAACCTGATTTTTTTCATTATTTATTTTTCGTTTTGTTATAATGCAAACTTTGCTATATTTGTGCACGATATAAAAATTTTGTTTTCACCCAAAGTGCTTTCGCACTTAATTTATTTATTTTATTCTTAAAATGTTTTTTTTCAAAGTAGGGCATTTCTATGAAAAAGCGGACATTGTGTCTGTGCGTCACGATGACTAAATATTTGTCTGTAACATTTTTTAAAATTATTATGAAATAAAATTTTTTCTTTCCCATAAGAAATATAAGAACATAGAAACGTGTCCCAACAGATTTTTTGATTTTATGACAAAATTGAAAAAAGATATACCAGTTTTAGTCACCGTGACGCACCGTCGAAAATTCAATTGTTCTCGTGGAAATACCCAGTAGTATAATAAATTAAAAATCAAATATTTTTTAAATTGTTTCTAAAAAATATGTTTTCTTTTTTAAAAAAAGATTTATATTTTATTTTTGATATTTCGGAAAATTATTTTTAAAAAATGAAAAAGGTTTTCTATTCCCTAGAGATTGAAAGAAAGCCATTTATATAATAGACATGTAAAAAGAGTAAAAAAAAAATGTATACAATAGAACAATTTTATAAAATGGGGTAAAAATTTGAAAAAATTTTCCCTGTGTACTTGCCAGAAGTATTTTTTGTCATGTGAATTATTGCAATATTTTTTTTTTTTTTTTTTTAAAGATAGAAAACGTTCAAGTACATAAACATTTTTCACTCATAAATGATTCCCTTTGTTAAAATTCATAAATTAAAACAAAATTTTATTATTAAATAAACAAAGTAACTTCTTTTTAGTTACCAATCAACAAAAACGACAATTTTACTTTATATTTATTATTATTATTTTTATCATAATATTTTACTCATTTAGTATTAGAGAATTTCAAGAATAACTGATGAACAAATAACTTGGGAATTAAGGGAACACTTGTGTAGAATTATCCTGAATTACCTGAAATTACCTTGAACTACTTTGAATTACTTTGAATTACTTTACTTTGAATTACCTTCAATTATTTTAAATTATTTTGAATTACTTTGCATTATCTTGAATTACCTTGAATTACTTTGAATTAACTTGCATTATTTTGAATTACTTTGAATTTCCTTGCACTACTTTGCATTATCTTGAATTACCTTAAATTCTTTGAATTACCTTGAATTACTTTGAATTATCTTGAATGACTATGAATTAACTTGAATCATCCTGAATTACATTGAAGTACATGAATTACCTTAAATGTCCTTGAAATGTTCAAATTCTGAATTATTTGAAGTATCGTGAATTACTTTGAATTACCTTGAATTACCTTAAATTTCTTTGAATTACCATGAATTACTTTGAATTGCCTGGAATTACTTAGAATTATCTTGAATTACTTCGAATTATCCTGAATTACATTGAAGTACATGAATTATCGTGAATTATTTTGAAGTATAAATTAGGTGTACACCAAAATTTTAAGTCTTTTACCCCTCGAGAATAACAAATGTTTGTTAATTAATAATGATGACTTTTGTTAATGTATTGTATTAAAGATCTAATGATTCTTTACGTCTCATGTGTCTAGAAACCTGAAAATTTGTTTTGTAAATTATCAATTTAGATGGATCAGTAACTTAAATGATTGTTCCAATCATTAACGGCTGCACCTACAATTTGTGCTCTTATTAGCAGATATGATCTAAATTTTTAAGTCATTTTTCCGCATGAATGCATTTATTATAACAATTTTTTTTTGGTCTAGTTATAGAAATGCGTTCTACACAATATATATTTTTGACTGTTTCGCGTCATTTGAGAATAAATATTTTTTTTAAATACCACGTACCCCCGCTAATTCTAAAATAATTAGAGTGTTTAAATTCTTTGTGTCTCACTCGTTTATCTATAATGCTATATAGTGATTCGTGAGTCTCAATATGGTACAATATACTACAAACAGGAGAGAAATCGATCAGCTGAAGTCAGATATTTTTCTACCATCGTGACAAGAAGTTTATTTTCGGAAAATGTTTATTAATTAATAACTCTTTTGGAATTTAATGTAAATTTATAATAAAAATAATGAAATAAAATATAATAAACAGAAAATATTTTTGATAAATTATAATATTGTTTAAATTGTTTCCCAAGAGTGATAAACCTTGAAAGTGAATAATAAATTATGCAATTGGTTGGCGCACTACTTGAAATTCAAAGGAACCAAATTTTCCGGAAATAAATTTTCCAAGTTTTGTGAAAGGGCGAAGAAATAAGGCGGGGGAAGGCAATATGGGTGATGGAAAGAGCAACCGAACAAATGCCGAGGTTGACTTCGACTAACTGAAAAGTTTGACGCATTGTCGTGGAATAAACGGAAAGGATTGTTGCACGACGTTCGTTTCATGCAGAAAACTTTAAAATGTTATCCTGCTTTCTTTTGCGGTTTCTTTCTCCATCCCCCTTTTATTTTCTTCGTTTTTTTTCCACGATTTTTTTCTCTTTCTCTTTCTCTCTCTCTCTCAACTCAAGCATCCATAATTAGGTCCATTCGACAAGAGAAATTCCACTCAGATTACAAAAGTGAAATGACGAATAACACACTTATCCCGTAAGTACTTGCATTAAATTAAACTCTCGCAACTTTCTTCAATATATACAAACTTTTAGTTGAAAGTTCCAATTGAATTGCAATCTACGAAATACACATCGATCACTTTTCCAGAGAATTAACTTGGTTATTATAAGTTTCTACATGCTCTCTAAAAATGAATCAGCGAAAAAAGTTTTCACTGCGAATCAGTGGTTGTAGCTTTTAAAACAGCGAAAAATGCGCGTGCGCAAAATTGAAATTCATTTCAGATGTCAAAAGATAGCAGTACCCAGATAGCACGTAACCTTGCGGCAACATTGCCGCAATTTTATCATGCAAGGTTAGCAATGTTGCCGCAATGTTGCTACAAGCTTGAAATGTCCCACCTTCGCAACATTGCACGGCAAGGTTACCGCAATATTGCACGATAACATTTCGGCAACATTATTATGCAATATTGCAATTAGGTTACTTGTCAATGTTGCGTCAATATTGCCGTGTAATGTTACCGCAATATTGCTCTGTAATGTTGCCGCAATGTTCCAGAGTAAAATTTATTGTTTCTTTTAATTACATTAATAAAGCTATTGCTTACATTTGATAAAATATTTCAAAAAAAATACTTACAAACTTTTTTCCAACATTATCGTACAACATTGCGGTAACCTTGCGGCAACATTACACGGCAATATTGCTGTGCAACGCTGCGGCAACATTACACGGTAATATTGACGCAACATTGCCAAGTAACATTACTGAAAGGTTATCGTGTAATGTTACGGTAACCTTACCGTGCAATGTTGCGAAGGTGGGACATTTCAAGCTTGTATTAACATTGCGGCAACATTGCAGTGCAACATTGCTAACCTTGCATGGCAACATTGCGGCAATGTTGCCGCAAGGTTACGTGCTATTTGGGTACTGCAAAGTTGATCTTAAAACTTACAATGCAATCTTGAGGTAAACTTACTTGAAAGTTACTTTAGGAAATTTAACCTTGCAACCTTGAGGCAACATTGCAGCAAGCTTACTCGGAAAACTTGTGGCAACCTTGCGATGGAACCTTGCGAAAAACTACGAATGGAAAGAAATTGTTAATTTCGTCTGTCTGTTTAGTTGATTTTAAGGAAAATGTGGAATGTAAATCTGTCACTATCGTTGATATCATGTGAATTTTTAGGTTCCCGTAGACACGATTTGTTTTTTTTTTCTTTTCTTTTTGCAACTCCGCCGCGCGTTCATTCTCTCTTCCGCGCTGTATTTCACTTTTATCTATACTTATCCGCGCAATCAGGAGTGTTCCTTCTTTATTTCTGTCGCGGTCGTACTCCACGTTATCCACGTTGGGTTCACGGTACATTGACCTACTTTAAAACCTGGTTCTATCGCAGAAGAATATATTTTCTTTCAGTTCTATATACCATATACATACACATATATACCGAATTCAACTCGCAAATCGATGGAGTTTGCAAATATGAAATTGCAAATTGATTCCCCGCCGAAGAGAACATCTTTCTTATGAAAGAAAGATAAAGATTTATTTCCGAATCCATAGAATGAAATTTTCTATTCAAATATCAATAGATATTCACCTTTTTGTATTTACACTTATATACCTATTTATTCCCGTGACTCCTTCAAAATATTTTATTTGTTTTATTTACGTGTATTTTGACATATTATTTTCCAACGTCACTTTTCATTTTTAATATGGCTTTTTCAAATTAATTATTCATTAAATTCAAAATTGTTTATCGATTATTGGGAAAATAGTTTCGAGATTCATTTAACAATGTTTCTTAATTTAGTTATTCAGATTTCCGTGCAAGTTTCTGGGAAATTTTCCATAAAACATTACTGCAATGTTGCAATGTAAGTTTGCCGCAAGGTTTCACAGTAATTTTTCTGTAATATTGCACAATAAATAAAAATTTATTTGATTAAATTAATTAATTGCTTGTCTATTTATCAAATAAATATTTACTTAAATCAAATAATTTTTATTTAAATCAAAAAAACTGAAATTGAATCAATAATTTCTATATTTGAGTCAAATATAGAAATTATTGATTCAATTGATTCAACATAGAAATTATTGATTCAATAATTTTATCAATAATTTTTATATTTGAGTCAAATACCATTTAATTGTCTCAAAAAAAATTTATTTGAGTCAATTAAATGGTATTTGACTCAAATATAGAAATTATTGATTCAAATTTCAAATTTCAAATTGAAATGAAATTTATTTGAGTCAATTAAATGTTATTTGACTCAAATATAGAAATTATTGATTCAAATTTTAAATTTCAAATTGAAATAAAATTTATTTGAGTCAATTAAATGGCATTTGACTCAAATATAGAAAATATTGATTCAAATTTCAAATTGAAATAAAATTTATTTGAGTCAATTAAATGGCATTTGACTCAAATATAGAAATTATTGATTCAATAATTTCATCAATAATTTTTATATTTGAGTCAAATACCATTTAATTGACTCAAATAAAATTTATTTGAGTCAATTAAATGCTATTTGACTCAAATATAGAAATTATTGATTCAAATTTCAAATTGAAATAAAATTTATTTGAGTCAATTAAATGGTATTTGACTTAAATATAGAAACTATTGTTTCAATTACAGTTTATTTGATTTAAATAAAAATTATAAATAAATATTATACAAATGAATATTTATTTAATACAGATAAATATTTATTTTAGAATAGTTAAGTAATTCATTATTTGAATCAAATAAATTTTTTATTCAGTGCATTAAGCTTACAGTGCAATCTTGCAGGCAACTTACTCTGCAAGTTTGTTCGATTTTATCATGCATCATTGCAGAAAACTTACATGGAAAGCTTGCGGTAGATTGAATTTTTGTCAAATATTGTAACGAGCTTACAGTGTCAAGCTTGCAAGCTTGTCTAAAACTAACCTGCAATCTGGTTTGTAATTTAAAAAATCTTTGCAATTTCTACTTTTTCAAGAATTTTTTAATACTTTTCTTTTTTTTTTTGTTAAGCGAAATTTTTGTATTTCAGAAAGTTTAGAGTGGAATAGTTTATTTTTATTTTTATTTCAACATTTTGCTCAAATGAATGCCAAGAGCAACTGGTTGGTTTGTTCACCACAATGTTCTTTGTCGTTTCTGCTTTGTGAGCCTTTGACGGTTCAAACGATGTCCAGGTGTTAATTTTCAGATCTTATGAGAGAAAATACAAAAACTATTTTCACCTTAATTGCTTTAATCTTTTTTTTTATTATTATATAGAGTAAATAACTCATTAAATTCCTCCCTTTTAAATGAAATATTTCGAAATTTTGTTCGCTTTTAATTAATTTAAAAAGCTTTTTAATTATATAAATATATGAGAAAAATAGATTACAGCAATGCAAAGTTAAATTAAGAATAAAAGCAGAAAATGCCCTATAAGATTTAAATAGAATTAGCACTCTTGAAATGATAATTTAATAACAAATAGAAAACTCAGTTCATTATGAATGTAAATTTCGTCCCTTGAATGATGAATTTAAAAAATTAAAACTCGAGTTTTGTAAATGAATACCGTCAGGAATGATGAATTAGAAAATTTTAACTGGTTTATAAATGAGAAATGAGATTTTGAGAGAGGAAAATGTGAGACAGAGAGATAGAGAGAGAGAGAGAGAGAGAGGAATATTTGTGGTCATGAAAAGGCAAGTTTTGAGAGGTAGTTTAAGGTCGTATAATCACACCGTAGAACAAGCTCTTATGATAGCGCCATTCGGTCCAGCGTCCTCATTAGTTTAGAGCTATAGAGCATTGGAATTGTCACGACAAGCGCAATGTCACTACTGACATTCACAGAGGAGGAAAGCCAGAGAGTAGTCTCTCCGAATTGCCCCCCATGAATAATACATTGTCCAACCAAACTCATTGCATTCGTGTCTCCATGTTTCTACATGGATATTGATTCAAAGAATTCCAC
This sequence comes from Leptopilina clavipes, assembly GCA_001855655.1. NCBI lineage: Eukaryota > Metazoa > Arthropoda > Insecta > Hymenoptera > Figitidae > Leptopilina > Leptopilina clavipes. Next base: position 15,164 of record JUFY01034175.1, read on the forward strand.
TATTTTCAATTTCAAATAAACTAATCACAAATACCGCAGGCACTTTAAATTTCTCCGGAAAAAAATTTTTCTATTTTGAAAATATTCATTTTATTCTGAATATCGACAAATAATCGAAAAATTTGTTTTCCCTTTAATTTCTAAATCTGCTTTTTAGGTTAGAATATCTATAAACATTTAGTGCATATCTTTATAAATAAAAAAAAAATAAAAACTTCCTCTAAATTTGTATCGAATTCCTTTCGATTGTCAATATCGTGAATTTTCTGATGAGTTCAAACTTACAATTCTATTAATTAGACTCGATATAAACAAAAACATAATTTATATAACTTCCCTTGTTATTTCACCCCGTGTGAACTGCTTGGAACTGCCGTGAACTCTGACGTCAATCGAGACGACGCTAGTCAAATCAGTCCACCAATCAGTGACAGTCCAAGTTTCGGGCGGGAAATCTAAATCTGAAAATGAGTAAACAAAGGAAAAAATTAATTTAAAGAATAAAATATAAAAGAATGGAAATATTTTAATATCGAGAATTTCAATTTTCAAGGGAAAGAATAAGAGTAAATTTTTTTAGTAATGTAGAGGAATTTTCTCTGAAGGGATTAAAAAATTCATGGGCAGTTACTTAACGATGAATAAAGAGAGGTTGAAACGTGTTTGGATTCTGAAAAAAGGAGATCGACGTTTTTTTACTGACCAAAGAGGGGAAAAGAAGGTGCAAGTTTCAACTAGATGAAGATGTATGGGTCAGAGTGGCATGTAAATGGTTCAACAAACCGCTCCTTGCTTTGAACAAACCATCGATGCACTCAATACTTGCATACGTAAATTAGCGACCACAGCAATTCTCTCAAATAATAACAACAATATTTTTATAGTTTTGTCACTGTACACCAGGTGCCAAGTATCGGTGACCTATCATTTTCTCATTATCTCCCTTAAATACAGGGACACTTTTCCTTCTCTTCGATCCAATCTCATCCCAACTTTACCCGGAAATATTGCGACTAGTTCACATTTTACAAATGGAAAAAAAAATGTTCATGCTTCAAAGCCCCTCTTTACTTATTACTAACAACGCTTCACCAAATCAGTCCATCAGTAATAATAGAAAAAAATTTCAATCTTCTAAATGAATCCATTTTTCCCTTTTTTCAATTTTAAAATATATATATTTTTAAGGAGAAAGAGAAAATTTTTCCTAGGAGAAAAAAATATATTCTTCCTTGTGCTTGTATGTTTAAATTTAAAGCAAAATTATCGCATTGAATTTTCCTATTTTCAAAACAAATTCAAGATTCCTTTTTCCTTCCTTTTTTTTCATTAATAAAGTAAAGAAAGTTTCTCGATCTGAACTCACTTGGGCAAAACTATAATCTACACTATGAGGTAACTTCTATTCGAAAGTTTAAGCCGTTTGCTCCTTGAGACGTTTTATAGCCAATGCGCTTTACTGCTCTTCTTATTATAAGCAAAGCACGTTGATAGTTTTTAAAGCAACTTATTTCATAAAAAAATTTTCAATCAATAACACTTCCATAAAGAAAAGTTATATATATATACATTTTTTTCACGATGCTGCAAAATTTTTTTATTACACAGTAATAAGAAAATCCAATGGGTAATTTACTAGGAAATTTAACCATCGAATGTAAACAACTCCGTTTTTTTTTATTCCGTCAGTTGGTTTACAGTTGTCACAATATTTAAAAACCCTAAATACACCAAATTAACAATTTTTCATAAAAATCAGAATTCGGATACTCCTTTTACAAGGAAAAAAATGTTAGGAAACGCCTTATTATAGGTGTGGTAATATTAAAACACGCCTTTAGGGAAAAAAGGCGGAAATTGAACACGCCCTCTTCGTAAAGTAATATTGTTGATAAACGCCACTGGATTCTTGTAGGCGTGTCCTACTATAGACACACCTTGAAATTGGGCGTGACTATCCTAAAGGCGTATTGTAAATAAGACACCATTTATGGACGTATCTAATAATATAGACACATTATAAAAGAACATACCTTCTTTTATAATGTATTTATATTATTAGACACGCCCATAAAAGGTGTTTTATTCACAATACGCCTTTAGGATAGTCACGCCCAATTTCAAGGTGTGTCTACAGTAGGACATGCCCTTAAAAGTGTTTTATTTACGAACGCCTTCAAGATGGTTTCGCCAACTTCAAAGGCGTGTGTATTTTAGGACACGCCCCTAAAAGGTGTTATTTACGAACGCCTTTAAGATGGTTCCGCCCACTTCAAAGGCTTGTCCTAAAAAAACAAACGTCTTTTTAGGACACGCCCCTAAAAGGTGTTTTTTACAAACGCCTTCAGAATGGTCCCGTCCACTTTAAAGCTGTGTTTATTAGGACACGCCCCTAAAAAGTCTTTTTTACGAACGCCTTCAGAATAGTCCCACCCACTTTAAAGCTGTGTTTATTAGGACACGCCCCTAAAATCATGTGGAACAAAAATATAGATTTTTTAATTTCTTTTCCTCTTTTTTTTAAATATCGTGTATATATATTTATTTAAATATCCTAAAGTACAAAATTATCTCCATTAAAATCTCATCACTTGTGAGAAATAATTTTCTCTGGCAAATTTTCCATTTCATTAGCCGCGGGTAATGTCAAAGCGTTTAATTACTCGCGAGAGGCATCAGGAAATAGGGAGTAGAAGGAGCTTTCGGGAGGAAGGGGGGAGGGGCTAAGACAAAATGGGATATAGTTGAGGAACACTTAAGAAATGGATTAAACTCTATTAAATAAACCGCAACCGTCAGCATACAGTTGTAGAGAGACTATATATATATATAAAATTGTACATGAAGTGGATTAGAAACTGTTCGGTGTCAAAGTTCACGGGTTTATAAATATAATATGTATATTATTTATTTAAACCATTTTTTAAGTGTTATTGCGCGATTTTATTGAAATATTACACTGATATATATTCTCTCTTGATGTTTTAAATATAAATCCTCAACTTGATCCTCTCTTTTTCGTTGCTGGATAAATCAAATCACATATCATATTTCTGTTAGTGGTGATGCAACAAATTCGATATTCAAACTCTGATCGTTGATTAAATTTTTTTTTTATAACTCCAATTTCAACATTTTTTAAACCAGTGTAGATACAGTTTCTTTTTAGTTATCTACTACCAATTTGTATATGATTTGATGTGCGAATCTTTTTTTTTTTTGGCCAATGTGGATAGTGTTTTAATTTTTAAGAATAAATGAATCTTGAATTTTTGTATATAGAGGTAAAAGAGAGTATAGTGGATGCATTCACACGTATATGTATATGTATTGTTTTGATTGAAAGTGAAAGGGAAGGATTTGTAAAATATAGAGAAACTTTTTTGGAGGAATTTTGTGATTCGGATTTAAATTCATGAGTAGGGTGTTTCGAACACGTACATGAAGTCATTGTCGAGGGGCTTTGTCAGTTAATCTATCTGGTTAATCTCTTTGAAGCGACACGTGTCTAATTAGAGCTTTAGTCACGTGACACCACATTTCCTTGTCTGAAATTAAGACCCATCTCTCCCTTGAAGTGAACAGTTTGATTTAATCTGCCGAGTTAGTTTAAGGATTTATTTGGAAAATTCTTCCTTCTACAGCTTCGTTTATAGAAGAGTCACGTTTCACTTGCCAGTGTTTTAATTAATTTTATTACATACATCAAAACAGTGTTTGTTTTAAAATAATTTTATAATAATAAATAATAATTCTTAATAATTCTTAATTATTCTTTCCATTTATTCTCCCTTTAATATAAACAAAATCGCAGATTTTTTTCAGGAGGTAAAACTGAGTTTCAGTCACTAATACTCAAAAATTTTTTATCACGGTCGGTAAAGTAGGAATCGAACTTTTTTTTTCTAAAATTAAAAATTTTTAGCTGTGGCACCTAGATTTCACCTGAAATAATTGAATGCTACCAATCAATTGAAAAAAGAATTCATAATTTTCGAGAAAGAATGTCGAAAAGCCTAATTTTTCCATATGTCCTACTTTTACACGACATGTTGCAAAAATTTCTCACCTAGATGAATATTCTTCAAAAGTCTATTAGCGTGCAGTGTTTTTTTTCAAGAATGCTGAAGAAATTTACATCTAAAAATTGACTACTTTTGGATAGCCTGGGGGAGGTCCGATACAAAAGAACTCAATTACCTGGTACCGTGAAGGTCCCTTGAGGCTTTCGAGTGGTTTGTGGCAAGGAATGGCACGAACTGCTATAGCGGCAAGAGGATCGGAAAGAGGAATAGTGTAGAGGGTTTTTGGGGTTGATGGGAAGGGAGGAAGGGTGAAAGAAGGTGAGGCAAAAGGGACGAGGGTGAAGAGGGCAAGGGCAGAGGGCGCGCAAAGGATGCAGAAAGGGTGAGGCAGGTGGTGGATGGGAATTGGGGAGGGGGAGGAGGAAAAGGAGAGTGGATTAGGGTGGTGGTGGTTCGAACCAGTGGAACGGGAAATACAGGCTCGTCCCCACCTAGAACTTCACCCATCCTCTATCGATTCAACACCGGCAACTTGTTGGCTGCTGCTTTCGCTTCGTACCGGGACTATTTTCCAGAATGCAATACCTCGTATTTTTTTCCCTCTCTTTTTATCTCTCAAGGAATTCCTGGGATTCATGCTACTGTAGTCCAACGATCCACACAATTTGCTCAACGATCTCGAATAAATCGAATCAGGACAATTGGCTTCAAGTCAGTGGTCGTGGAACTCCAAAATTTATTTATGAATCATATCACAAGGACCGAGGAATTTATCAACAATATTTTCCCAAAAAAATCATCCCATCCCCCCAAAAAAAAGAATTTCATCAATTATAATTCCTAATTGTTTTCTTTCAGTAACTCCATTATCGAACTTTTTTTCCTTTTTCTTAACGAGAGAGAGAGAGAGAGGGGCTTTTTATTAATCAATCAAACGCTAATTACAAAACTAATGCCAACGGAACACGGTACTAAAAACAATTGTATATTTCTCACGTTCCAGAACTAATACAATTAGAGGCGAAGTAGGTGTTTGTTTTATTAACAATAAGAAGTTGACCCACTTTCACCCCTTTTCCAATTTTTTCTACTTATTTGAGGGCACGTTGTCGCACAAATAGAAGGGAAAAAAAAGAAAAGAAGAAGGAGTGTCTTAAAAAGGAAATGTAAACATCAAGAAGAATGTCGAGACTTGTGGCCTGCTAAAGTTACATCGCCCAGAAACCGATTGGAATAAGAAAACTACCACGTTGTAGACATACATTTCAAGTGAGTTTGCTCGTCGTGTTTACATTACAAATGCAATTTACAAAACGGTCGCCATTCCTTATTTCAAAATAACGACAAGCTACTATGACAGAGAAGACCATCAAGGAGCAAATTTCCGATCTCAAAAATTCTCAACCATCAATTAGACAAACAATTCGGCTTTTTTTTATTCAGTCGGTTTATAGTTATCACAATATTTAAAAAATAGATCACGCCCTTTTTATAAAGTAATATTGCCAGGAAACGCCTTTCTAATCAGAATCCAGTGTATTCGTGTCCTAATAAACACACCTTTAAAGTAGGCATGACCATCATAAAGTCGTACTATAAAAATACACATTTAGGGGCGTGTTCTAATATAGACCCACCTTAAAAGTGGGCGTCACCATCCTAAAGACGTATTGTGAATAAATCACAGGCATGTCCTGCAACAGACACATTATAAAGTGCCTATAAAAATACACGCCCCTATAATGTATTTTATTCAGTACCCCACCAATTGGAATTAGACATGCCCATTTTTAGGATGTGTCAACATAAAGTCACATCCATTTGGAATTAGTCACACCTACTTTTGAGGCGTGTCAATATTAAATCCCTCCTATTATAAAAAACACGCCTACTTTTAGGGCGTAATTGTCTTAGTCACGCCCTAAAAGTGTGTCAACATTAAGTCACACCCATTTGGAATTAGTCACACCTACTTTTTGGGCGTGTCAACATTAAATTCCTCCCATTATAAATAACCACGACCACTTTTAGGGCGTAACTGCTTTAGTCACGCCCTAAAAGTGTGTCAACATTAAGCCACACCCATTTGGAATTAGCCACGCCCACTTTTGGGGCGTGTCAATATTAAACCCATTATAAATAACCACGCCCATTTTTAGGGCGTAACTGTTTTAGTCACGCCCTAAAAGTGGGCGTGGTTATTTATAATAGGAGGGATTTAATATTGACACGCCCCAAAAGTAGGTGTGGCTAATTCCAAATGGGCGTGTCTAATTCTAATTGGTTTTGTTTTAAGGGCAAAAACTACCTTTTTCTGGATTTTTTGCACGTTAATGACTACTTTTTTTTAATATATAGCAGAAATGTATAAATTATTCAGTGTATGACAGACTTTTTGTAGAATTTTTCTATCTTCTGCTAAAAAAAGATATTTTTTTATTTGCTGTTACATAAGGTAACAAGAGTTGCTAGAGTCGACTAACCTTATATGAGTATAAATGTGAGATTTCAATATCTGAGCCCGAAGCCACCCGGTGCTGACGTCAAAGGCACAAAAGTTGAACGAAAGGTACCTTCCGCGTTTAAAGTGAATTGCAAGACGCGAGATTTAAGCGCCCCAACTATAAAAGGAAAAAAGCGTGCGAACAAAGTAGTCTGCATGAGAATAGAGAGTTGAAAGCAAAGAATTTCACCATCTGAGAAAGTAGTGTTTCATTTTCAGCGGAAAATATTTTTACAAAAGACGAAGCTAATCCTGCTATAACAAAGAAGAATTTCTTCTTTTTTTTCTTCTCATTCTTGCAATGAAAAATGGTTATTTACTGTCAGTTTTAAAAATAACAAAAAATTTTTTTTAAATGTTTTTTTTTTGTCCAATTTAGAAACACAAATGAAGAAGGGGTAAAGAATAATGCACTTTCTTTTATTGATGATGAATTTTGTGAAAATGTTTCTTGAAGATAACATGGCAGAGGGTGAGGGGTCAGAAAGTTAAAATAAAAAGTGTTGAGTAGTGACCTAGTTTCATTTAGAAAAATGTACTTCCTGTTGCAAAATTTCAGGTGTCGTGAACAGAAGACAATTTAAAAAGCATTTTTTAAGAAGAAAAAAAAAAGAGAAAAATATGAAAAAATAAAAACGGTTAATTGTCTTTCCAATGAAACGAGTGTAGAATGAAAAAAAAAAGAAAAGTGGGTTCTTGATGTTCTCGAGAAAAACAATTAAAGATTTCTTACGTTTTTCTTTTTTTTTTTTACCTGCGGGCACGAGAGAAAGAGAATTCCAGCTTAATTCTTTCTGATGAAATACGGAAACAAACGTAGAGAAAATGAAAAAAGATTTCTTTCAGCAAGAGCTTACACTGCGAGAATTGAAACGATATCGACGTCAAGATGGAAGTAAAACGACAAATTTTTTTTTCTACATTTCAAGTTGAAATAAGATTTTCCACGTGCAGGGGTGAAAAGGGCGTTTATTCTTATTTCTTCAAGAAAGAATTTTTGTTTAAGAAAAACAGAAAATGTAAATTCGAATCGAAAATACCCTCGCACGACATTAAAAAAATTTTCTATTATTTATTTTCCCCTTATAAAGCATCGTGTCTTTTCTCCCCTTAAATCATAATTAAAGTTATAAAACCTAGTAAAATAATTGAAAAATTTCCACCTTTAAACTGCAAACTAAGTATAAAAGAATTTTACGACGACAAAATTGGATAATAAAAAAAAGAAGAAGAAGAAGAAGAATGAAAATATTCGAAATATTTAAAAATTTATTGAAAAAAAGAGAGGAAAATAAAAACTGCTAATGATAAATTATCGTTTAAAATTCACTTGTTGAAAAATCAGTCAAAAGTCATTGTCGTTGTCGTCGTCGTCGTCGTCTTTTGTACTTAACGATCGTTAGTCTAAACATGACTTGAATAGTGATGTGCTTTCGAAAATGAAAGCACGAGAGTTTCTGTCTCTTGGGATTGCAACTCCTTACAATTTTCATCACCCAAAGGCATACTACGTCGAAAATGACCTGGGATGTGTTATAACGTCACGTAGAAATTAGGAATTAAGAATTCAGACCACCATCAGGCAAACCATATAGCTCTCAGGCATCAAATGCATACAATCACAAAAACTTTCCCAAACAATATTCCCTAAATGTTTCAAAACTTTGTTCTATTATATATAAACACAGAGTGTTTGCATATTAACATTTTGTTTTCTATTCCTAAGCAACGTGCAATTTTCCAACAAGTCATATTTCATTGAAAAAGAAATATATTTGTGATTAATTTAAGCAGTTGAATCTGTTTTATTATCAATCGGTAAAACAGTTTAGTTTCTTATAACCTGAAAATAATTGAAAACATCGAAACTGTTTTACCGATTGCAGATAAAACAGAGTTTACTGCTAGTATTTATTTATTTATTTATTTATTTATTTATTTTAGAAAATAAGTTATAATTTAGCAATTGAAGTACTTCAGTAATTTTTCTACTGAAATTCAGTCATATTTTACTAAAAAAAATTAGAATTGTGAGACTAATTTCAGCAGTTGAATCTGTTTCATTATCAATCGGTAAAACAGCTTAGTTTGTAATAACCTGAAAATAATTGAAAACTTCGAAACTGTTTTACCGATTGCAGATAAAACAGATTTTATTGGTAGTATTTATTTATTTATTTAAGAAAATAAGTTATAATTTAGCAATTGAAGTACTTCAGTAATTTTTCCACTAAAATTCAGTCATATTTTACTGAAAGAAGAAAAATTAGAATTTTAAGACTAATTTAAGCAGTTGAATCTGTTTTATTATCAATTGGTAAAACAGTTTAGTTTGTTATAACCTAAAAAAAATTGAAAACTTCTAAACTGTTTTACCGATAGCTGATAAAACAGATTTTATTGCTGTTATAATTTAGCTATTAAAGTACTTCAGTAAGTTTTCCACTAAATTTAAGTCATATTTCACTAAAAGAACAATATAATTATTATTAATTAAGAATTCGGATCTGTTTTACTATCAATCGGTAAAACAGTTTAGTTATAACCTGAAAATAATTGAAAACTTCAAAGCTGTTTTACCGATTGCAGATAAAACAGATTTTATTGCAAATATTTATTTATTTAAGAAAATAAGTTATAATTTATCAATTGAAGTACTTCAGTAATTTTTCCACTGAAATTCAGTTATATTTTACTGAAAAAAAATTAGAATTTTGAGACTAATTTAAGCAATTGAATCTATTTTATTATCAATCGGTAAAACAGTTTAGTTTATTATTACCTGAAAATAATTGAAAACTTCAAAACTGTTTTACCGATTGCAGATAAAACAGATTTTATTGCTAGTATTTATTTATTTATTTAAGAAAATAAATTATAATTTAGCAATTGAAGTACTTCAGTAATATTTCCACTGAAATTCAGTCATATTTTACTGAAAAAAAATTAGAATTGTGAGACTAATTTAAACAATTGAATCTGTTTTACTATCAATCGGTAAAACAGTTTAGTTTGTTATAACCTGAAAATAATTCAAAAAATTCAAATCTGTTTTACCGATTGCAGATAAAACAGATTTTATTGCTGTTATAATTTAGCAATTAAAGTACTTCAGTAAGTTTTCCACTGAAATTCAGTCATATTTTACTGAAAGAAAAAAAATTCGAATTTTGAAACTAATTTAATCAATTGAATCTGTTTTATTATCAATAGGTAAAATAGTTTAGTTACCCATAAACTAAAAATGAATGTTACTAATTCAAATTCAGAGAGTATATATTAAAAAATAAAGATATCTATGATATATTCTACATATATACGTATACGTTTAAGTAGAACGAGTCAATAAGTGGCCAGACAGAGTATTTCTGGAAATAGAAAAAACAAAAAGTAGTATATGTTTGTTAACTGGGTGTTAAATTTATTAAAAATTAAAATGTAAACATTAGTTATACCAGAGGAGAATATATCCATTAAAATAGAATATAGAGAACAAAATATTTTTCATTTATTAAAAATTCAAATATTAAAGAGGAAGAGTTTGTTAGTGCGCGCTTGTGATCACGAGGAGTATTCATATGCATAACGAGCCAACCAAGTAGTACGTCTCAATAATCGGTCAGGCATTCACTTGTATCGAGAAACAATATAGTTTAACTAAAAAATAGGGAAATGCGTCAAAATGGAAAAGGAAAACGTGATCCGTTTACCTAAATTGGCTAACTCGAAAGAAGAGGGGAAAATGGAAAAAGGAAGATTTACTTGTTTGCCACTGAATTATTGAATTTCCATTGGATATATATCTAACAAAACGAGATTCCCGCGACTCGAGACTTTAAACGCCCAACCGCAATAGAGAGACATTTTTCGTAGATTGAAATTTATGTTTCCCTGTTTTCTATATACGTTACTTTTCTTTTTTTACGCCATTTTACGGTCACGTATAAAACAATTAAAGTTAATTTACCTCTATGAAATTGCAACTGCCACTATTTATATATGTTGTCGAGGAAGTGGATAATTATTCTCAATTAACAAAATGTATAATTCTAGATTTTTTCTTTCTACTAGAATTTTCTTTTTTCTCTCCCAAAGTTTTATATATATATATATATACAATAATAATAATTAGTCTCTGGAGAATTTTTTTTTTTTTTAGTTTAAATTCTTCTTTTCACTCTATTGTCAAGGGACAAAGATAACCTCAAAAATTAAGTTCAAAACTGAAAGGACAAGAGGTCTAAAAATAAAATGAAAATATAACCTCAAAATATAAGTTAGGAATATTCACAAATACACCCAGAGAAATGTTTTATTTGAACTAAATATAATTTATTTGAGTTAAATAAACGTATATTTGTCTCAGAGCGAACTAAATTATTTATTTGTTTTAAATAAATTTTTATTTGAACCAAATAAAAATTTTATTTGAACCAAATAAATTTTTATTTGAACCAAATAAAATTTATTTGTTCCAAATAAATAGTTTATTTGGCTCTGAGACAAATATATCTTTTTTCTGGGTGTACGAACCTTAAATTATTGGTCAAAGTAATAGGTCAATAGCGAAAACAAATTGAAAATTAAGGTCAAAAGACCGAGGTCAAGAGACAAACATAACCTCAAAATACAGGGAAAATGGTGATGGGAAAAATTAATACAATCGAAAACGAATCTCAAATTAATTCTTGTTCAATTCACAGGTCAATAGCGATAGGTCAAAAGACACACATAACCTTAAAATTTAGAGAAAATAGGGAAAATGAATACGAGGGAAAACAAATCTCAAAATTAATTGTCAAATTCACAGTAGGTCAATAGAGAAACACGAAGTCAAAATTAAGGTCAAATGTCACAGGTCACTTTTAGAATGTTAATAAATATTTCTTCTTTAAATATTCATGTGAAATGTATTTCTTCAATTTTTATTAACAAACAATAATATTTAAATAAAATTATCACAAATAATATTAATCACTGTAAACTTAAAAGTATCAAATTAATCCAAAAATTTGGAATCAATTTGATACTTTTAAGTTTATTTTTTATTATTATTATTATTATTATTATTATTATTATTATTATTATTATTATTATTATTATTATTATTATTATTATTATTATTATTATTATTATTATTATTTAATTTATATTTTTAAATTTTTAAATTATTTATTATTTA
>JUFY01034177.1:3054-17392 GCA_001855655.1 Leptopilina clavipes
GTAATTACACATGTGAATTTGAAACAGGAATTACATGTGTTATTACACGTGTATTTACATGTGTTATTACACGAGTATTTACACTTGTAATTACACGTGTAATTTTATTAAAAATATTATGTTTATAAAATCAAACAAGTTAAAGTTTAAAAAGAAATTTAAAAATTTTTATTTTATCAAAAAAAAATATAAATTTTTTTTTTTAAATAGGTCAACCAATACACGTGTAATTACACGTGTAATATACGTGTTATTATACGTGTCATTACATGTATTATTACACGTGTATTTTTTCAGCAGGGTAATTATATTGTGATAAAAGAAAAGTTGTAATTATTCAAAAAACCAAAAATCAACAAGTTATGGGTCCAGGTGTCAAAAGTATGAATTAAGCACATGTTAATAAATAATATAAGAATAGCGTTTACACAAATAGCCTCTAAAGCAATTGGAATCATAAAATGGTAACAATTTTTACAATTCGAATCTCAGGATGTAGTTCATTTTTCATTTTTTCAAAGTTTTAAATAACTCTAAATAATTACATTTTCAGAAAATTACCAAGGAGGAAGAAAGAAACTAATTAAAAAAATAGTAAAGCAAAAAATATAATTTAAAAACTTGAGGAAGAAGATTCTCTAAAAAAACATATTTACGATTTTGAATTGTTAAGTATCGTTGCTTCTTACAACGTGTTGACGTTTCGCAAGTGCAAAGAAGAACTTACTAACTATATTAAAGAGTATTTAAATTTTCAATCCAAACTAATGTATCGACAAACATTACCCTCACAGCATCCGGATATTCAGGATATCCTACGCAAGTTTTAGGGATATCGGGAGATTAAGATATCTTTAGGATGTCCTTAGGATATCCACAGGTATCCCTAGGACTTTCTATAAATATCCTAACTTTCGGATACTCATAGGACGTCCCTAGGACATTCTGAAATATCCGTTACCCTTAGGGTAAATGTTAAAACATCTTTGATTTAAGTGCGAATTTACGGTGCAGATACAAACAAAAAGAGTATCTCGTTTTTTAAATTAAACTTAAAGAGTAGACACTACGACAATATTGTCGCTTCACGAATGAATATCTTTAATACTGCGTTTTACATTTTTGATGCTATTACGTTAATTTTTATTCTAAAAGTTATGCAAATAATTATTATTCATACTTAATCCCAATAAGGATGCAACAGTAGGCGTGGGCCCCAAATCTTCGAGAAGTTCATGTAGAGGATCTAATGGATTTGGAGCAATCTGCTCTTGATATTTCTCCACTAGGTCATGTGTATCACATATTTCCTGTAATAACAAATAACAATATACTTAAGTTTGTTACAACAATGCATTAATTATTATTTAATCCTTTCGAAATCTTTGTTTCAAGTGCAAATAGTGAATATTTTAGACTTGCATAAACTGTTGGATAGAATACGGGTAAATTTCTTTCGTAATAAAATCCGGTTTATGTATACATACAACTTTTCACTTGCGACCTATCAGGGTTCAGCTCAGGGTTTTTCCTTTTTATATGTAGTCGCGAAAAAATATTTGAAACTTTTTAACTAATGAGCGATCCCATCAAATTCTAGAAAACATAACATTTGTTCTGTAGACATAGCCTACTCCAAATAACCATTTTTTGTGCCTACGAAAAAGTTTTCCTTCGTACCCAGTAAAAAGCGGTTGATTGGATGGAATAAAATGGCATTGAGAATAGAGGTTATTTGAATATCTAAAAATCCGAAATAATTCCGTTTTTGTCCTAAATGCCTCTTAATACTATACGTTGAATAAAATTTGTTTCATTTTTATCACTTTGAATGCGCAGTTCAATGCCATTGAATGCGCGCAAATGATTCAATAAAGTTAATGCCGCTTAATGTTTTTCGTGATACTGGATTTTGAGTAAAGTCAATGCCATGTAATGCCGTTTGCAGTCTGTTTATGTTGAATGCCATTTAATGTTCTTTAAGAAGCGAACGTTAAAATAATTTAAATGCCATGCAATGCTGTTTGTCAACAATATTACTTGAATGCCAAACAATTTAATTTTTGCTCCAAAATAAAAATTTAAGTGAATTCAATTTAATTCTTTATCTATATTTTTCAATGAAATGCCTTCTAATACTTTTTGCAAACAAAAAAGTTTAAAACTTTAATGCCATTTAATATTTTTATAAATGATGTTATTAAAATCTATGAGGATAAAACTTTTTGAGTTTAAAATATACATCTAAATATAATTTTATTTAAAACCAAATTTTCTTAAAAAAATTTCTTTTAAATAATTTTTGAATTTTAATTAAAAATTTACATTTTAAGAAAATTCTTAGTGTATTCTATGATAATTAAACTTTTTTTGAAGAAAATATACTTATAAATATTTATAATACATCATTAAAGGAACACCGTTATTTTTTGAAGAAATTTATTTTAAACAATTCTTTATTAAAAATTAAATTATATTCTTACCATATTTATCATTAATGCCATTTAATGCTATTTCATAAAATTAACGTTTCGATGCCTTATAATACATTTATTGTCATTCATTGGCATTCAGTTGACTATTTCAAAAACGGAATTAAGATGAATTGAATCGCATCAATGCCTTTCAATCAACCTCTTTATACTGGGGATCGTGGCCTAATATATTTTTGTGCTAAATTATCAACTTTTCTTATTAATTTTCAAATAATATATGTAACTTACTTTCCAAAGTATAACTCTTGTACAGTCTAGATACCATATTTTCAATTACATTAAAACATTTCCTGAGTATGAAGAGAAATTTTTTTATAACTTTGTCTTAAGTACCAATCTAGCAAATGTAGCAGCGCTGTTGATCTTATTGACATTACTTTAAGGTATTCCTTAGTTTTTTATATTATAGACATATTCTCATAGCAGAAAATTTGCTATGTTGATCCGTCAAGCTATAATTACCGCAACATGGTATGATTATTTATTATTATTCTAGTTAATAATAGAATCTCATATATTGTTTTTAACTCATGGAAATAGAAAAGTTATGTGCCTTACTAGTCAAATATCATGGCGATTTTAGATTTTATTTTTCTACAAAAGAGAAATCTTTACCGTAATGTAAAATCATGCAAATTAGTTTGTAGTATTCTAAACTTTCTTGTTAGATAAATATAAATACTAGATGTGACGAAAAGTTCCGATATTTTTACTGGCACTAAAGTAACCATTTAGATGTCGCATATTTTCATCACTGTAAAATTGGGAATTTTTTCTTCTTTTTGTCACGTCATATTATAGCTAAAAAGGAACAATAAAAACTTGGGTGATGTTATCCTAAAATTTTCTTTTTCTACACTGAGAAAAGCTTCACAGTTACGTTTGTATAAAATTAGGCATTTTACCTTTTAATATCAGAGGCTAGTGACGTCGATGTCTGGAAAGACAACAAACAGAATTCAAGTGTAAAACATGTGTTTTTTAGGTTAACTTCAAATTGTCTACTGGTTGACGCGGTTTGTTGTCTCTCTATAGAGATCCACTTGATTAGGCGCAATATTTAAAGGCGAAATACTTAATCAAATTCAAGCTCTTTCTTTATTATAACCTTAAATAAGTATAAACTGGGTTTGTTTTTCCTTTAAATATCGACGAAGACGACAATAAACACATTCCGACCACATTAAACCACTCAATGAAGTTTTCTCAATTCAGTATAAAGTAGAACCATTCGCGATATCTAGTATTTTTATCAAAGTCTAAATTGGTAAAGTTGAATTAAAATTTTTTTGTATGATTTTAATATTTGGTAGTTGAATAAAATCTAAACACCCTGAAAGTTAAAGTTACATGTTTAATACTAAAATACAAGAAATTTAATACATACAAGAAGGTCAATTACATTTTAGTTATTTCCAATGTGCTTGCATGTTTAAGCAAATATTATATTTTAAGTAAAATGAATAAGATTTCTTTATTTAATATATTGGATTCGACTAATAGTTGATTGACTTTATACGTATCTCATATAAAACTGTACAAGAATGTTTATTGTATTTATTCATTCACGAACACAAACATTAAATAACTTTGTAATTAGTTTTTAACTAAAGATATGGTGTTCACACATCTCTACAAAGAGCCAATTAGGAATGGTCCATATAGTCCTTTTTTCTTCCTATTCTTCTGCGCTTTTTTTCTTTCTTTATTCATTTATTATGTGAAGTATAAAATGCTTGTTTATAATGTATCAATTTTTAAGTTTAAGTATAATCATTTATTGACTAAAGTCATGTTACATTCTAATGTTTGTGTGGACCTTTTGTTGGGTCTGCTTAAACATATTCAGTCTTTTGATTATACGTGAACTGTTTTTATGTGACGATTATTGAAATATAAATTAAGCGTTTGAACTACACTATTAAGAAACTACTAACTACTAACAAGATATTAATGAAAATTCAGCTATTAAAATTTTACAATTAACAATTCTTTATAAGTCCTCTTAATTGATCAATATTAAATAAAACAGAGTTTTGGGTGGTCCAAGAAAAAGTTGATCATCTCACTTTCTGTAATACATGAGACACGTCGTTTTAACACTCAGGCACACATTTGTCAAATCATTTGACGTTCTGAAAGCAGACGCCTGGAAAATTGGCTGATATGATGAAACTCACATATTGTCAGGAAAATACGTTACGTATAAAGTACGTGACGAAATAAGAAAATGAGCCAATGAACAAAATTCAGCATTCCTGAATGTGTTGGATCTCTCAAAGAGAGAGAGAGAGAGAGAGAGAGAGAGAGACAGAAAGGTTATCAAGAAGGAGAAATAATTTTTAAAGAAATTCGATCTCAAGATGTAGACTGTCTTTCTGAAAATCAATGGCACACTTTGAAACATGAGGTCTTATCATTAGAATTATTATCTCTTTTCAAGATAGTAACTAATGAGATCTAATACTTGTTTCAAATTGAAAACATTGTAATGTTCTCGTTCAGCGATTTTCATCAATTACTTTGCAATGTTATAAAGCAATTACGTTCCTTAAACGCGCTTGTTTAAGAAGCTTCCTAACACCTAGACTTATAAGAAAATAAAAAGTAATGAACAGTGGATTTATTTGATTATGTAAAACTGAATATATAACCTACTTTCAGACGAGCAATAGAACTCTGGTGCAGAATGTATCTGTGACAGGCAGGTCTCCCTCTCAGGATTACTATATGGTTAGTCCGCAAATCCACTCTCCGCATTGTTTGACCGTCTTACATATTAATACTGATTTATCGTTTTGCTCTAGTTTAATATTTCTTATTTTCACCCTATAATTTTTCTCTTTTCTTTAACATACTGTTACGTACATTTCCTAAGAACCCCATTTTTTTCTAATCAATTTTTTACCAATAACATCTTTATCAATTTCTTTTCTTCCCTTGATTTTAAAATTTTTTTTTATAATTTCTTTTCGCATTCAGTTTAATTAACCGTGATTAAATTTTATTAACATTTTTCATTTTTTTGTGTTTTTCTGTACTTTACTAACTTTTGTTCATTTTTTTTAGATAAACTTATATTTTTTATAATTAAAAAAATTATTCATATGACTGAAATAAATATCATGCTTTTTATTTTTATTACGAGAAATTAGAGACAAGAGGAGTAACTTTCCGTTCTTTTTTCTTTTTCCTTTGAAATGGTTCAGAAACAGGGGACCCTCGAAAGATCACCTTTTGTGCAGTATGAATGTGATGTAAAATCTATAAATAATTTTTATACATCCAAAGTTGTGCTTAGATATTAAAAAACTCAATGTACATGGCAGTGTTAAATATTTATTTGTGACGCGATCTGAAGAAAGGGACCTTAGAAGCAAAATTTTTTAGGTTAAGTTTGTAATTTTTCAAGTAAAAATACAGAAAGAGGATCAACTATTTATACAAACCACAATTGATATTTAAGTCTTTATTATATCCGAAATATGCAATAAAAACTGATTTTAATTTTACATAATTAAAAAGCAACTTTTAATCAAGATTGATCTATCACAAACATAACCTACAATTTGTTTGCTTCCAAGGTCCCTTTCTTCAGATCGCGTCACATTTGTTTTTGAGTTATCTTTCTTGTCTCTAATTTGATTTTTCTCTTATTTTTATTGGAATTGATTTATTCTTTTACGCCGTTCCGTTCATTTTAAGTGTACAATCGATATTGTGTGTTAATTCGAAAACTGCGTGTGTTAATTGTCTTCCATATTCCATATCTTGCAAATCTATGTTTGCTTCTGACCTTACTTTTTTGAGTTTTTCTGCTTAGTTTTTTATCTGTTTTTTGCCCACTTTAACGCAGTGTGATGTTGCTGTGAAATTTTAGTAAAGCTACAAAGTGTTTCGTATCAATTTGTCTACAAATGTATACAGATTGATGCAATCAATATCAATGAAAGTGTACATGTAGCAAATAATTTATTCTAGGAAGTGAAGGAATACTTTTTAATCTCTCTAGATACGAAAACATTCTTTATCTTTTTATCTATGCAAAGTTACATTCATTTCTTAAATTTCACAAGTAGACTATTCAAAAAATTTAATTAAAATTTAACGGTAAAAGAGTGAGAAAAACTTGACAAACGAGAAATCCTCTCATTGTCATAGATTCATTAATCAGGTTTTTTATCCCTTATAATAAAATTATATAAACGATTTTAAGCGTTTAAAAATTGATTACTTGCAATTCGGTTAATCTTGTAATAAGAAAATAGAAAAGGTTTTTCTAAATGTTTTTTCAAAAAGATTTTTTCTCTTTAATTTCTGAATTAGTGAAAATAGTCCATTTCTAAAATGTTGCCTTATTTTTCGCTTATTATTTTAGTCAGGGGCAAAAGAGGAATTTGGAGTTACACTTCCTAACCAGAGATTAGTTTTGTAACAATGCCAACGTGTATCATACTTGATTATGTAATGAAAAATTTGCACGTGTATAAGAGAAATCAGAAACAATGTAAATGTGATAGGAACGAAGAACAAAACTGATGTTTTGATTTATGATTTGTTAGCCAGCGGAATCCATTCGAGAGACTGAGGTATAACAGGTTGGCAGTCTTGCCCGCCGCTACTATTTTCCTGTTGGAGTACAAACAAGTATGTAGCCTACGTAGATCGACGTTATATTGTATCGATTGCTGACATACGTATTGAAAAGTTACTGGACTTTCAATTTTATAAACTTTTTCCTTCTTGTTTCCTACTTTGAAGTGTTTTCTTCTTTTCCGTCACCTAATTCCGATGTATTTTTATAGTATTGCTACAGTGTACGTATGTCGGACGATTCGATCAACATTAAACTCGATATTTTTGAATGATAACCATGATGATATATTGGCAGTGACAATGATGATATGATTTGACATGAAACGTAATGGTTTATTGCACCGATGTGTTTCTGTGTAGCAGAGAAGGATGGTCGGTGGGTCTTGCTCAAAAAAAAAAGAGCTAAAAATGGGAAAAAAATCCGTTTAAAGCCGGATACTTCTACCACCGTCCACCCATGCTTTCGTTAGTTTAGCTGTCTGAGTGTGCTGCGTGTCCCGTATTTTTTTACATATTTAATGCAGCATATAAAGAATACATTTACCAAAACTCATGTATAATATCATATTTTATTAAATCTATTTATACCCTACACACTTATTATAATTATCATTCAACACCAACATTTTTAATATTCAAATTGAACTGACTTTCACTTAATATTCCAATTATCTATTCAGTTCAATTTATCTTTCACTTTCATCCTTAACTACTTTGTCTTCCCTATAACTGTTTTATATTTTATTTGTGTTGAATATTTCACAAAATTTTTCTCAAATTTTCTTTGCCTTCTTTAACTGTTTTCTTAAGTTTGTGTATACGTGTATTTGCATATAAATGCGTGTAAAGAAAGCTTATTTTTTTGCGTTATTTACTTTGCCGCCAGTTTGTTTGTTATTATTTAATATGACTTGAACTTTAAATAAAACTCAAGTCAATTGACTATATGTATAATGGATTCCTTGGATTCGTAGATACTAATCTCTTATGTTGTTCTAACAGATGAATTAAAAATGCAGTACAAATTAATATTTGTACTGTATGGAAAGTTGCTGTACTATTAAATTTCAAAATAGGGTAAATGTGCCAATTACTGCAACTTGGAGACCAATAACGATTTTGAAGATGAAAATTATCTTTACAAATGCTGGCATTACTGACAGGTTTTGTGAATTACTGCCAAGAAGGTTGATTTAAAAATTAGTAAATGGAAACATGGTCAACCTAACCTCTAATAATTGAAATTTGAATAATGAAATTAATAATGGTCAAAATGTGAATCTTTATCCTTTATTGTGTCAAGTAAAGTTTAGAATATTCTTTCTAATTATTTTAAAACAGTTGTATATTTATTAGTGAATAATAATAATAATCTTTAAAAAATTGCAGTAATTGGTACACTTATTCTATAGTTATTTGTTTGACTTTCTAATAAAACTCAAATAAAGAAAGTAGTTAAAATATTGTAAGAGTGGGAAATAAATTGGGGCAAGCTTTTCTTATATATTATAAGTTGCTTGATAAAATTACATCTTATTGTTTTTTTACTCATGTTGCTACACGGCAAATACAACCTTACGCAGAGTTAGAATTTTATTGAGACGAAATACCAGAAATTAGATCTCACTGTGTAAAGTTGGGCTTTCGGTGTATAAAAAATATCACACAAAAACACGAAAAAAAATTATTTTCATAATATACACTTTCTTTGTATTTTAAGTAATTAATCATTCTTATTTTATACGGTCCACCTTGCTCTTGATTTAGGGCAAATGTGAATTCTAATAGTTGAAGTAAAGTAAAGACCTCCTTTAAATAAACATTAAAAATTTAATCTTTGTGACGCTCCACGGTGAAAGGGACCTAAAGCGGCAACGAATTATAGGTTATGCTTAGGAAAATTTTTGCTTGATTATTTAAGATTTATTTTAAATTGCCTGAAGTAAAAAACAGTTTTTATTAATTTATTTATTAAATTAATCGAAAGTTTCAAAAAACGAATCTGGGTGATTTAATTGTACAATGTCAAACTATCTTCCTGGTTACGAACCCTTCTTCCAACTGCATCTCTTCCTGGGCAAGAAGCCCAACACGGAGGAATTTCGTACCTTAAATGATGGACTGAAAACAACAAGTATGTTGTTCTACATGAGATACCTGTGATAAAAGTTGTCCTTTTCTAAATATAATATATTCTTTGCTCTGGTGACTTGATCTTACCTGCTCTTCCGAATGCCTTGATGTCTTCCAAGGTAAAAGTCTCCTTGTTAGTGTTGTCTCCAATCCTGAACACACTAACAAAAGTTTAGCATATATGTCAAATAGAGCACTATACAAATATTTAATCTAACCTTCGAGCAACATCGGTTCCACTGTGAAATAGATTCTGCGTTTTTGGTGGACAGATACTGTACTTCTAAAAAAAACTCTATTCAATGTGTATTTCTCGTGTCTTGGTTGTTTGAATCTTCACTTGTGTATTTTATTGGCATTAAAAATCTAATATTTAAAACCTGAAAGTCATAGATAATTCATGGAAATTTACGAAAAACAATGTATAGATGTCGGGATAGGGGCGTAAAATTTTTCCCCAGAATTAAAAAGTTCGAAAATTAATTTGATCGAATATTAATAAGTCTTTAAAAAGATCAAAAATTAAAATGCTCGAAATTTAAAAAGATCGAAATTTAAAAAGGTCGAAATTTAAAATGGTCGACATTCAAAATGATCGAAATTTAAAAAGATCGAAATATATATATAATATATAATTTAATTATATATGTTTAAAAGTTTTTGGTGTAAAATAGTTAAAATCCTAATTATTTTTGTTAATTTATGTGATTTGATAATGTAAATATTAGACAAATGTTAAATTTTTCTAAAAAATGTAAAAATAATATTGTTTCTTAAGATTTAAAAATTCCCTCACAATTTTTATCTGCTATACCAACAAACAACATAGAGAAAAAACTCTAATAGTTAAAAAATTTTCGACCCACTTGAATTTCGAGCTTTTTGACATTCTATCATTTAAATTGTCGATCAATTTAAATTACGACCTTTTTAATTTTCGATTTTTTTAAAGTTGAGCTTTTTGAATTTTGATCATTTTAAATTTCGATCTTTTTAAATTTCGACCTTTTTAAATTTCGATCTTTTTAAATTTCGACTTATGGGTTGTGAAGATGACACATTTTGAAAGGATCTCAACATGAGAATGATTAATTACTTAAATCTTGTAGAAAGTTTTTTCTAATCAATATCAATTTTTTCCGTCTTTTTTTTATTAATTTAATAAGATATAAACGTTGTTGATCAGTATTAATTCATAATTAATCATAGATGTATTTTTGTCACATTTTAATCGTCTGATCATAAAAATATATCAATAAAAATTGCTGAGCTTTAGATTTTTATATTAATATTTTTTTAAACTCTTTCTTTAAATAGTTTAAATCCTTTAGGGGTCGATAGAAACTGACACTTTTTTAGAGTAAATTTAAAATTACCTTCTCAGCGCATATACATGAAAATATCAAGTTCATAGTTTATAAGAATCTTTTTCAAGTGTCATTCTCTAACTTTAATATAACTTTACATATTTACAGTACCAAACAAAAAATAACACTTATTTTTTTCTAGATGCCATGAACCATTTGAAAAAATTAAAACTACCCAAAAAAATTTCGCCTTTTATCTCTTCAATGAGGATTAACGTTAAAATTGCAAAACCTGACTTTTTCATGGAACCATGATTTTATTTCTTTCCACCATATTACATAGTAGTATATCCTTAGAAGGATTTAAACATTGTCAAGAGGATGAAAATGAGAATGAACATTAATAAGATGACCTTACATTTAAAATCAATAGTTCTGTAATAGATAATAATAATAATTATTATAATCACAATAATAAGTACTACAAGTCTGTCAAGTTTAATTATAATATGTGAGAGACACTTGAAAAGGTTTTTCTTGTTATAAATAAAAATGGGACATCTATAATTTTCTACATTTAGAATCTTATTTGTACATTGCTTAAAATCGAAAAATTTTACACAAATTTTGTTTTAAACATCAAGGAATCCAAAAATGATGATAAAAAATTTCATATTCGTACATCTGTCTGTCTCAAAACTTTGTACGCCAATCAAAGCTTTAAAAATTTACAGAATTCAAAATATTTAATTAGAACGAAAAATGTGACTTTTTAGAAAAAGACAAAATTTTTGCAATGATTTATTCTTTATTGGATTAGTCCTTATTTTTCTACACAACACAATTTTTCTATTGGTCCATGACTCTAATTTTAGAAGTAGAATTATAAAATCTTCATTAACAGATGCGAAATTCGTGCTGAGCGCATAAAAAATATACGTATACACAATGTCAAACCAAAATTTCAAATATTAAGAGAGTTGTCACACAATGTATGTAAATGTGCAAATCTATGTTGAACCCCATTAAAGTAAATACCTTTAGAACATGAAAGATGGCAATTTTTATGTATTTCCTTCAAACAGTATTTATTCTATCACTTTCTAATTTTTATTTGTTAGTTACTATGCATAAAGTTTAACAAAAAGAACATTTTTTAATATTTTAATAATTTTACAAGGTACACCGAAAAAATATTTTTTTATTAGGGCAAGTCTGGGGGAGATGTACACTTATTCTATTTCAGAAATTTGTTTGTCAATTAAAGTACATAAATTAAATGTAAAGCATGCTTTTGGCACTAGCAAAATTATAAATAAATTTATGTTTTAACTACTCAAAGTTTTACAACTTAATTTTCTTTGTGCTTGGGCACCTTTTGGATAAGAGTACATAATAAGGAAAAATTTTTTCACGATGAAATGAAGCTGCAGTTAAAAAAAAAATTTGTAACTTGTAAGAATTTTAAAAAATAAAACGAATTCACATGCAAATATAAAAGATTAACATTAAAGCATTTTACAAGAATTGGATTTTTGGCAATTTTCTCAAATTTTAAAAGGGTTTAAAAAAGGAGCTTCATCGCTCCCAGACTTACTCTACTGCCAATTTTGGCTAATTCTAACATATTGCTCAATATATTACTAATTAAAATATACCTATTTATTTTTCATTTTCTAATACCAAAATATGATAAAAATGTCAAAAAAATTAATGAAGTGTTTTTTTAGTTATAAAAAGATTATATTATCGCAATTAAATAAACTTTACTTACTTCGCTTTAATATCGTTTATTAACTTTTACATAATTCGAAGATATTTCAAGATTTAAAAAATTTTTTAAATTCTCATAATTTTTTTTATTTATGAAGATTGCTAATTTTTTCCGTTTGCCATTGACAATAAAAATAGTAAAATTTTAATTACCCCTCAGGCCAAATGTCGAGCAATTATTTAAAGCGAAAACTGAATTTAAAAAAATCATTTTGAAAATTTTATAAAAAAAATATGCGTTTTTCAAATAACTGGTTCGTTATAACATTTTTTAAACTTTTAGTTCTATATGTACCGTTTTAATTTATTAACACAGATTTTATAAATTTTACCGATTTTTATATTTCAATCAAGAGAAGGCCAAAGAAAATATAGGCTGGTTATTTTGCCTCCATTTAAAAACTTACAAAAGTCAATGTGACAAATAAAAAAAAGATTGGAAGTGGTATTATAGAACTTTATTTAATAAAAATCCTTAAAAATTGCCTTTTCTGAAGTGTTTTAAGGCAACAAAACTTATTTAATCAAATAAGAATGTTGAAAATTTCCTAATTTTTTGTTTACTTAATATTTATTATATGTTTTAATCAATATGGTGTGCCTTCTAAATATTTTAAAGTAAATTGGATAATTATTATTTATGGTAAATGTTAAATTCAGTTATTTCCGGAAATAAATTAATTAGTTGAAAATTAATTTGAGTTTTATTCTTTCTACTTTCGGTTAACTTTACATATTTATTTTCTTATTTAATAGAATTTCTTTAAACTATAAC
Source organism: Leptopilina clavipes (assembly GCA_001855655.1). NCBI lineage: Eukaryota > Metazoa > Arthropoda > Insecta > Hymenoptera > Figitidae > Leptopilina > Leptopilina clavipes. The sequence continues at coordinate 16,134 of JUFY01034177.1, forward strand.
TTAAATAGAACTTGCCTTTGACTTTAAAAGCAATACTTTTATTTCTTCTGTACTTTAACGCATTACATTTTCATGAATATCTCCATAAACAATAGAGGTACCAAAATGAATTTTTAAAACATCTTAGGTCTTACAGGGGGCTATAAAATGGTAAGATTTCCAAGTCGACCAATCTCAATTATTCATTGAGCTGTAGCTTATCAGCGTTTAATATTTTTTAAATGCTTTTCTATAGATGCTTTAAAAACGCATCAGTTGATCCATGTATTTGCGAAACTTTTGCGATATAGTACTGAGCAGTTAATAACTGCTAATCAATGTGTAGACGCTTTAAAAGCTGGTCTCAGGCCGGTCTCAATCTTTTACGATTGAGAAGCTTTTCAAAATGTTGAAGGAAGCAATTAGTAAATAAATAATGAGAAACCCCAAATTAATAGCGGTTTATAATGTGCATTGATTTATCAACTTTCAGATAAAAATTTTATCAAAGGAATTATTAGAATGTCAAACCTTTTCAAGACATAATAGTTTGTGTAACACTTACAAGAAAAGCGCCTCTTTACTTTAATGTAAATGCAGCACAAAGTTGTTCTTTTCTGCGCATTTCATTTGTTCTACTTTGCTGCATACTTTTCGTTAAGCGGCTTCTACAACAATTTATTTTTCGTTCGAGCGAACAAAATGCACTGTCAAAACGATGCGCAAACAACAATTCTTAGTTTGAGCGCATTTTTCTGACAGTGCATGTTGTTTGTGTCGTCGAAAAATAAGTTATTGTTATGGAGAGTCCACAATAGGTGCAAAAGGCAAGTATCAAGTCCAAGTGCAAGTGCGATTCCTATACATTTAGCATGGATTCGCACTTGCACTTGGACTTGCTACTTGCCTTTTGCACGGTTAGTGGCCATTTCCACCATTTTGCTATAGGATATGTTCAACAGGGCTGGGAAGATACAGAAAAATCCCTAGGATTTCACCAGATTTCACTATATCCTAGAGATTTTTCAGTACCTTCCTAGCCCTGCCGGACATTTACTGTAGAAAAATGGTGGAAATGACAAATGGTGGAAGGTAAGTGGCCAATTCCACCATTTGTCATTTTCACCATTTTTCTATAGTAAATGTTCGGCAGGGTTGGGAAGGTATGGAAAAAATCCCTAGGCTATAGTGAAATCTGGTGAAACCCTAGAGATTTTTTTTATACCTTCCCAGCCCTGCTGAACATTTACTATAGCAAAATGGTGGAATTGGCCACTTAC
>JUFY01034180.1:2145-12207 GCA_001855655.1 Leptopilina clavipes
ATATTTATTTATTTATTTATTTATTTATTTCCCAGAAAAAGAGAAATATTCATTTTTAGTGACTTTTTTCAAGTATAGGCTGAAAATATTGTACAAGTGAAATCTCTTTCTAAATAAATAACAAAAATTTTTAATTCTGAGTACAATAATTACTTGTCATATTTTTAAAAAAAGAACCAAGGGTGATTCGGATCTCCTCAGTTTCTCTAATCTCACCTTCACCACAATCACCTATTTTGCGCCTTTTATATACGAAAATAACTATTTCACCTATAAACCCTAATTATAAAAAATTTTAAAACAAAGAAGTGCTTATTATTACTGATAAGCATGTTATACGTTATTAAAAATTATTTTTTTTCATTTAAAAAAATGGTAACATCCTGGAAAAAAATCTTTCCTTTTCATTAAAACCTATTTTACTTTTCTAAATTCACAGAAATAAAAATTCTAAAACCGTTTACACCTTAAATTCATCCAATGTATTTGCGCATAAGTATGTTCTTGTCTAACGCATCTGACTCCAATTACACCTTAAATTCAGGTTAAAAAATTTGCTGAATCCAAGACTTTTTTTAAGTGTGGAAGAATGCGACATTTTAATATTTTTAATTTTCCATAAAAACAACGACATTGTGAGATTCCTAATAGGCATGTAGCAATTAATAAAAATCAATCCAAATAATTCATGGCATAACATAATTGCTATACATAAACAATTATAGACAAAAATAAAAGCAAGTTTTTAATAATTTGCAAGATAAATTTCCGAGATAATTATTTACCGAACTTTCAAAAATAGGCTCCAAACAACATTCATGCAAGTGATTATCCCCTTATTTTCTTAAATTGGCTATCAAAACATTAGGTTATCACAAATATAATGATAAAAGTTATACAAAGCTTTCTCCACAAAAGGAAGCAAAAGCAATCTTTTTAAACATGCAATGAAAACTTGATGAAAATTTCAGTTAATTCCATCCAAATCAAATTGAATATTCTGCAATCAATAAATTTCAGTATTTCTATTAAATTACGAAAAATATTATCCTTAAATTAATAATATAAAAATATTAATTTATTAAAAAGTTTTTAAAATTAAAGTGCTTTGTAAACATGTGTTTTTATATGCATAGCAAAACAAAATTGGAGGAAGAGACAACAAATTTACATAATTGAAACTAATAAAAAGTATTTATACATGTAAATGAGAGAATGGGAGCATTAATGCTTACTGTTATGAAAATGTATAAGGAAAAGAGGATGAGAGAACGAGGGCGACAGAGAAAAAAAAATTATAGAATATTATGAGAAGAGCAAGGAGAGATGAGGAATATAAATGGCTTAGTTCTGCAATAGAGGGCGCGCCTCACGGCAGTCGCGATGGTGACTGTTGCACCCACACTAATCACCATCAGTCACCCATGCAATAGTCTGAACTCTGAATCTGCCTGGCCTGTGTAGTATACTGTGTGTCGCCAGTGCGATTTACTTATATATAGGAGTGTGCTCCAATTGCATATGTATATACATACATATTTATATAGATATAAAGAAAGTTCATTGTATTGTGGTGTTGTTATTTTTTTGCGTCTAACCTCTAAACAATAACATCATTTAAACTTTGTGATTAAACAGCATCTTCCATGCTATAGGTATACGTGAAGTGAAGCAAAGCAAAGAACTCTCAATTACTTTTCACTCCAGTTTTGTTTGCGGCGTCCCCACGTGATATTTCATTATACAAAATTTAGTTGTTGTATTATATATTACTCCAATAAACGTGAATAAGATAAAAACCCATTATCAAGTTTATCAGTTGGTGTTGATTCATGTCTTATTTCATACAATGGTTAAAGAGCAAGTTTCAATATTTGGAAGTCTGATGACAAGAGATGTTTCATAGTCTGAATAATCCGTCGGTAATGCAGAAACCATGCATCACCACAGCATCATTCAATTTAAGGTGCTAGAATGTATTAACCATTGAACAAATTTTACATACACAAGGCATTTTATTTGTGAATTAGTAAGTATTGATTATGAAAGTTGGTTTAGTATTTATACATAAAAATGTTTCTTTTTCAACAATGCATTATACATATTCATTGCATTGCAGTAAATTGGATGCTTTCAATTACTTAAAAATAATAATAATTTACAATTTTTCAACATTCATAAAACAAGTATTTCGATAATCTTCTAATCTTACGAATGGCTAATAAAATATTCATTAGAAACATGTACTATATATACTGATCTTACACATGTTTTAATATTTCAAGTAAGATAATTTTTCTTAATGTATAGACGAGCAATGAAATTATTTCTTTGGACGTTGTTCAGTCAAAAACCTATTTAAAACATGGGCCCTACTTCCTCTAGAAACGGACCTGAAGCAATGCATAAGATGGTCTTTTGCACCATTCAATTCAATTCAATTCGTTTTCAACATTATTTTATTTTGCGCACGCGCAAACTTGTACATGATTACGATTAGCCATGGGGCATACTTATATTATAAACAAAACCCATAATTTTTACAATTCAATCTGTATAGTAGCACACAAATGTGCAATCTCTAAGTCTACATACCAGTGTAGAGATATAGGTATGCTAGGGCCCTACTTGGAATTATGTTTAAGTAAAAGCAATTAAAACTTCATAAATGGACATTCATTTTAATACACTCCATTTTCGCAAATAATTATAAATAAAAATAATAATGGGTTTTTATAACAAATACAATCTTCTCAAAAATTTTTCGTTACATTTTCAACATGTTAATAAATAATTTTCTAAAACTTGACAATTTTTTGAAAATATTTGTATCTGTAAAATAAAACTATATCAAGAAGTTAAAAAAAAATTTTAATGCAATTTTGAAAAAATAAAAATTTTTCATTTTCATGCAGAACCCCCAGTAGAAATTGCTCCATCTTTGCCCCTCCTTTAAATTTAAACATGGTACTTTCATGGAAGCCGTCCGAATTTTTTATAAACTTGATGCAAACTTTTCCATTATAATCAATTTTTGATAGATAAAAGTTAACATGAATTTTCTTTCCGATATGAAACTGGGTCATTCTCTATTTTAAAACAACCCCCCAGGTAAACAATTGACAATGTATAAGAAAATAAATATCTTTCCTATTTAATAAAATCAAATTCATTTTTTTTTTATTAACAGTTTTATAATAAAAATGTCCAAACTTTATGGAAAAATAAAGAATTTTTTTCAAAATTATATAATTTAGGTAAAAAATTCAGTTTGGCAGTTAAACTTTTGAATATCCAGGCTTTTTTTCACTTTATTGATATACTTTTTTCTTAATAATGTAAAAAATTAAGAGCATCCAAATTGTCAGTAAATAATTTTTAAATAACATAAACTAAATAAAAACTCCTTTTATTAAAAAAGTTTAATAAAAATTTGGTTTAATAGAAATTTGTCTGAATAAAAAATTTGTCTTTATTCTCATGTTTTTTTTCTTAATTATAATAAAATAATGTTTCAGATATATACAACTATGCCGCTTGGTAAAAGAAAGAAGATCTTCATCTTGCATATAGTATCAAAATATACTCCTGTTTATATCAATACAACTACTAATTCTTATTCAAGATCATCTTGGATGAAAGGAAGAAAAGAAGTTTAAACGTTAGTAATTTTTATAATTCATCTGAATAATTCTAAATAATGTAAGAAAATATATTTGTTAAAATTGCACGAAAAACCAATAATAAATATGGTTGATAAATGAAAACATATGGATGTTATTCATTATAATAAAATTTGTTATAATGAGAAACATGCAAATTCCAAAATGTACGGACCTTGAAAATATTTTTTTCTATATTATACACAGTTATCTATAGAACTCCCCATTTGTTTTCCAAGAAATATAATAGACTAATAATTTATATTTTGTTGCAGTTTAAAACACTACAGCATTAAAAAAAAAAAAATAAATAAAAGCAGAAGGTGCTTATGTAAAGATAGCTTTTTATAAATCAAAATGAAGAAATTGCAATGTTTGCTAGTATTTATAATTTTGTTAATTGCAAGTAAAGAAGCTGTTGGACAAGATAATTGGGAATGCCTATCACCATGTAAATGCAAGTGGGTTTCTGGAAAAAAGACAGCTGAATGTATAAGGCAAAATCTTATTCAAATTCCAAGCTTTTTGTCATCAGAAATTCAATACCTTGATCTAACAGATAATTCCATTGTACATTTGCATGAATTTGCATTCAGTCAAGTAAATTTAGTCAATCTACAAAAACTAACATTAAAGCAATGTGATATAGAGACAATAGATAAGAAAGCATTTAAGGGACTCAAAATTGTTATCGAAATTGACCTCTCGGGAAACAGTCTCAAACACATTTACCCAGGGACATTTTATGACACTCAGAGACTACGAGTTTTGCTTCTTAATGAAAATTATCTTGAATCATTGGAAAATGGTTTATTTCATAACCTAACATATTTACAAAAAGTCGATTTGTCAAGAAATCGAATACAAACAATTGGCGAAAAATCTTTTCAAAAGTTGCCCGGTCTCCAAACGTTATTATTAAATGGAAATAACATAACTGACCTCAAATTGGTCACCTTTGAAAAGCTTCCAAAACTGGGAAGCTTAGAACTTGATAATAATCCCTGGAATTGCAACTGTTTCTTAAAAGAATTACGAGATTGGACGATCAAAAGAAAGCTATATACAAAACAAACAACCTGCCAACATCCATCATACCTTTACGGCAAGAAATGGGATGAAGTAAACAGTGATGAATTTGCATGTCAACCTAAAATTCAAACTATAATACCAAGTTCTCGACAAGTGCAAGTGGAAAGTGGAGAATCAGTCAGATTGGATTGTCTAGCTGTAGGCATACCTCAACCGCAAATCCACTGGATTCACCGTTCTCGTATATTAAATAACTCTACAAGACGACATCATAGTAGTGCTAATAGCGCTGCTGAAACACTGGGTTATATTGTGACACAAAACATTGGCGGCAGTGGTTGGGTTAATCTAACTGTTCCCAATATAACAACAGCAGATAGAGGAGAATATGTATGCATAGCGCAAAGTCCAGGAGGTTCTGTCGAAGCAAATGTAACACTTGTTATTAGTGGTGATATATTTAGTGATGAAGAAGGAGGCTCAAGTCACCACAAAATTAGCTTACCTCTTGCATTGGGTTTAGGTGTAGCATTATTATTTTTCCTTTTGCTGATAATAGCTCTTTGTCTATTCTATTGCCGTCGTCGGAGACAAAAATTACCCGATAAAAAAATTCATCACCTAGGTACAGATAGTGGGGATGTTGATCATAATGACTCTTTGGATCAGCAAGGATTCGCAGAACTTGAAAAGTCTTTAATAACAACTGTCAATCCAATTGGGGGAGAACTAACAACATCAATTGTTGTAAAACCAGTTAGGCGCTATGATACTCCATCAATAACATCTCATGGTACAGAAATGACTGAACTCAATAGAACTTTACTGGATAACGACTCAATTTTTAGTACGTATAAATTTCTTTTTATTTATTTATTCATTACTCATTATAATTATTATTTTCTTTCATTATGTTATGAGAAAATCAAAACAATTCTTAAAGAAAATTGTATTTAAAAAGACAATTTAATTTCAAATACTTGAAGCTAATTGATATGCAACTTTTATTACAGTTGACGGGGTCGGAAGAATGATTGCAAATGGTGTTGGAGATATTAATAATCAAGATGACGATGAAGAAGATGACAGAATACGCGCAACTCCTGAACTAGAAAGTGTTTTTCATGGGACCAGTTATTATGTCAATAATAGTTTTAGTAGTAAACAATATCCTCCAGATTTATTGGCTTTCCACGGCGGACGAGGTTCTTCTCCAACTAGTCAGGCATCTACAGCTCCTGACAATTCACGTCTTTTGAATCAACATCTTTTTGGGCAATTTGGAGGATCAACTTCATCACCCCAATATGGTGGAAGTGGTTTCAAAACTTTACCACATAATCGAAGTGGAACACCATACAGCGCTACTGGAGGAGGTAGTAGTATCATTCCTCCATTATCTCGTCAAGGATATGTTACAATTCCCAGACGACCACGAGCACCCAGTTGGAGTAGTGGTCCACCAATTTCACCAATAGACATTGACGCTGTTGAGCCAGTATATGATAACCTTGGTAGGCGTACTACCGCTGATGGAAGCTCTGCAATCTCATTAAATAAAACCCCAGAAATAAACTCATTGCGCGATGGTTGTAGTCGAAATTTGTCTATTTCTCCAAGCACTGTTTTAAATAATTCAATTCAACAAACTACAAATAATAATAATAATAATAATAATGTTATTACTAACAACAACAATAATGAAAATAATAGTGATAATGTTAATTGCAATAATGATAACATAACGTCATATGATAGATCTGCACCAGAAGGTGCTGCTGAGTGTCCCATACATCTTATAGATACAGACACAGAAAATTACCAGCAACAACAAACTGAGCACAATAAAGCAGAAAAAAAAATACCTCCAAGACCTCCTCCTAAGCCTAAAAAGAAACATCTTAATGGCCCTCTTTATGAGGATGAAGACGAGGATGGAACAGAAGTATGATTACGTAAAAAGAAATGAAAATTAATCTAACGCCTTCAAATATTACAATATAATTGCTAAAGGTTCGATTAATCGGTAGTGCCTTTAGACAAAGAGAATGTGCGAAAATTTTCAACATGGACATAAAAAATATATGTAGTGAGCAGAAATTTATTTTTCATGTCCATAAGTATTTTTGTTTGTTTGATTGTTTGCATGTATATGCGAGAGTCTGTGTGAATGCGTGACAAATAGTGAATTTAAAAACATCTGTTCGATCCTGTGCAGGGCTTCCATTTAAAAAAACCAACATCTGCATATATAGCTATATAGACTGGTCACTTATTATTAGGATTTGAAAATTATATATTTCAAATTAGTGACAAACAAATTTTTATCTCCATTTATTATTATATGTGCTGATTTATATACTTTTTATATAATTACTGCAATTTAGAGAAATAATTAGCATATTCCCTTGCATCCTCATATCATTTTCTGCGTAGTGTGCTCTGCAAAATAAACAATATTAAATGCTTCATTCATTAGATACATGATCTAATAATCAAGTCTGACCAACTATGCAATTTTTGTGACGTAACTATATTAATTTCAAATTAATAAGCATTAAGAAAATGTGAAATTTAAAGAAATTAGTCAAAGCGTCATTTGTTCAAATGTAGACTTGAACAAATTGTGTTTCTAATTTTTAATCCTTTGGGTAAAACCAGGAATCTCGAAAATAATGTACTAGAAAATATTTATATTTCAACATAAAATCAGTTGGAAGAATTTACAAGTACATCATCCGATTACAACGTTACATAAATAAATTCAATAATTATTTGTTTTGCTTATAATTATACTAAAAAACTTATTTATTTAACAACATGTAAATGACACTCGCTTATATTGAAATCTATAAAATCATTATTAACATAGATGTGCAGTCAAAAATTTAATACATTTTTAATATAATATATTAAATTATAAAATTTAATTTTTATAGTGCATGGTGGAATTGATATAATATAAATGCACAAGGCAAGAATAAATTGCGTTTAATAAAATTACAAAATAAAGAATTGTCATTTTTGCTTTAATAACAGATTAAATAATCATTCTATATGTATTAAACTTGACAGACTATTACTAGCATACATTAATAAAAAAAAAAATTAATCACGAAATATTTCCTTAAATGATCTGCTTAAAGGAAATAATAATTTACTTATCGATCTCATATTAATCGAGAATTTCCTCTATAAAAAAAGCATTTATTTAAAAATTGGGTTTACCATACTCTTCATATAGTATATAAAGATTATTAAGAAAACCATTTTTTATATTACTATTTTTATATTATATATATATTTGTATGTACATTGTATAGTTTCTAATGAATTTTATTCAATTACTATATTACAAGATAAAAAAGTAGTTCCATGCGCTTATGCGCTCGAACAAAGTTATTTTCACGTGTTGTGAAAAAGATTCACCGACAGCACTGCCCCTTTTTTTACCAGCACTACCTGTAATGCATAAAAAAATATCCTATTTTTTATAATCGCATCATAAGAAGTAAAAATGTACATAAATAAAAATGACTCAATATAACAAAGAAATTATTTTTTCAATTACGAGTTTACAATATTTGAAGTAAAAGTATCGCAGATAGAAATGGTTAATGATTTAAAGAACATAATAAAATTAATAACTGAAAGTTTAAAATACTCAATATTTAATGATAAATAAATTATATTACATTAAATTTGAGTCATTTCTATTTATATTTACTAATATAGAACTACTTTTCAATCGAGTATAGAATAATTTTAATTTATTTTATTGGACCAAATAAAAAACACACTACAATTTTATATAGCCAAGCAGTAGTACTGATAGATCTTGAACGAATAAATAATTCTATACCACCATCTGCTCGACTTATTAAGTACATAATTAATAAAGAATTAACAATTTTTACAAATTTTATAAATTGTTAAAAAGACAAAAACAATAAGAAAATAAATTAATTAAAAAAATTCAGTAAACTTGTCTGCATCTAGAAAAAGCAATAAGCTTTATTGAATCTCGTATATATATATATATATATAAAATACTTTTTTAAATATACATATAACACACACTTGTAAACAACTAATTTTGCAAGGGATTCATCTAATTTTCTAATAATATATTTCTTAACAGTGTCATATTCATGTGTGCATGTATGTATGCTTATAATACATATAATATGTATAGACACAGTTAACTATTTGCCCATAGGATAGTAAAGTAAATGCACTTAGGAAAGTTTTTGTTTGTTGAAAAGCATATAGAATATCACTTTCAATACACATGGTGAATAAGAAAAATTAAATAAAAAAAGTGTTTCAGAGATTAAAAAAGCTTCTTTAATTAGCAAACATTTGTAGATCTTGTACTAAACCTTGTAATGTAAGTAGTAAAGTTGTACGTGACAGTTGATGAGAAAAAAAATGCTTCTGTTAAATTTGTTATAATTTAACAAAATTAAAAAATAAATGTTGCAAACAACAACAATTACAAACACTGATGCATCTACTTTATATATACGACAAATCAAAATGATTAAATCATTCAACAACGATTTATAAACCTTCGCACACAAGAGAAATAATATATTTATATTTTTTTGTAAAATCTACTAAAACTGTGTAATGTGTGCAGGTCAGACTGACAGAGATAATTAGAAGTATTTTTAATCATGCGATAAAAAAAAAATTTTTAATATAATAAAAAGGATAACATTCCGTTAAAACCAATGCGTCTGCTACTGTGTAATTTTAAAAGCGCGAAACGAAACAATATTGTAAGAATTGTATATTTTTATTTCTTTAAATTTGTATTGTACAAACTTTAAATAATTATATTAAAAAAAACTGTTAATGTCTTTTATAAAGCAAACCTTCCTTTTTTTGCAAGAGTATGTTTTTACAAACCTTTTATTTTGTCTAATTACTATTCACTAACTAACGCTGTATTATTTAACGTTTAAATATACGTAAGCATTTTTATTTTTTTCCATACGTTTTTGTAGAATAGTTTTCAAGAAATGTTACGCTAGAATTTAAATTTAATCATAATGAAACATTATAACGTTTCAAAAACACTTTCAAGTATGGAATAAAAGAAAAAATTTTTTTAAAAAATCATGTTCAAATTTAAAAAAAATTCATTTGTTGAATTAATACTGCGCATGTGTAGCTATTAAATTGAACTTGTGCGCATGTGCAAATTACACTGTACTTTACTGCGCATGTCTAGCTATTAAATTATACTTGTACGCATGTGTAGTTAAAATTGGTGGGGAACGATGGCAACTCTGACAAGTCGTATTCTTGGTCAGTTTTCTTTCGTGTCTCGACGCAGAAAGATATGAGAGGGGGAATAACG
>JUFY01034181.1:0-13200 GCA_001855655.1 Leptopilina clavipes
TTAACTTGAGTCCCTTTCCGCTGCGGAGTGATAATAAGTCAGGATACCGAGAATCGAGGTATCAGATACCAAACCTCACAACAATTTGCAACTGGGCAAATTTGATGCAGTAGAGATCTCGAATCTATTACCTTTTTAGAAATAATTTAGTTTATAATAAAAATATAATATAAATAATATTATTTATAATAATAAAAAGGTTATTTATTACTGTTAGGATTTATCATAACATGCAAAATGTTATTTTTTGCAAATTGTCGCAAAAAATTTGATTTTGCAAAATTAAACGATAATTGGCAGAAATGACTTTTCGTCTAATTGACATTTCTGACATGACGACACGGGTTAGCAATAATATTCGATCAAATGACAGTTGAGCATTAACTTATGAAATATTTAATTAATAATTTTATACTATAAATATTTGAATTGTTAATTGTGTTTTGTTAGGTAATTACAAAATCTATAATATTTTTTACAAACTTATGTTTTTCAAGGTTACACTTTATATAGACAGGTCGAAAATAATTTCTCACGTCGGTTCGATAGCCGTGGTCGTTAAGCGTTTAGTTAGGTTATGCGTTTAGATAGGTAGGTCATGGGTGTAGGGTTCGATTCCCATAGGGTGCAAGTTTTCATTTAATTCTTCCAGTTTAGTTAAAATGTTTGTATGTTTGAAATCTGTTAAGAATAAGAAATAATTAATGGTCATAAGAATTTTTTATTATTTTTTTCAAAAATATCCGTCCAATTGTAACCATCTTGGATTTCCAATTGTGAATCGTTTTTATTGAAATTGAAACAAGTTCATGTTGTATAGTGTAAACTTTTTGGAATTTCCGGTTGACTGTAATGTTCAAACTGAAACCAGTTCATTTTTAACTTGACATTCCAAATTCAAACCTGCTGAAAATACTTATCAACTGGTTTGAAATTGGAACTTACGTGACAATAACCAACTCAAAGCAAATAGGCTCCTGTTTCTACCCGGTTCTACTGGTTCTTTAATGTAGGGAATTCTTCAAGATTCTTATTTGGGTCGCTGACAACTAGGAGCTTCTTCCCTTGCTTTTTGGATTGCCTGCTTCCAGGTTTTTCGGGAAATATTTCCAATAATTCCTGGACTTCTTCTTTTGGAGTTACCTTTCGAACCTCACCGACTGCACCTTACCCATGCTTCCTACCGCTTTGGTGACTTCGTCAGTAAAAGTCTCCTTGTTAGAACCACCTTAAATTTTAATCAGGAGTCCTCCCTTTTTGATAGGTATTGCTCCTAGTAATCCCTTATGGCAGAGAGCTTCAAACCAAGCTTCTTGGGTCCTAGGACTGTCACTTTCCTGCTTCCTGGCTTCTCGAGAACTGTTTCGAGAAACTGACGGATCCAGGTAAGAAGGTCTAACCTAGGTAAGGCAATCCAAGTCGCGGATCTCAAGTGTTACCTTCTGCTCCACCAAATGCACCTTAAAGCTTCTTACCGCTTTGGTGATTTCTGCGGTGAAAGTTTCCTTGTTAGAGCCACCTACAATTTTAATCAAGAAGGACTCCTGATTAAAATGTCTTTTAATCAGTTGAATTACTATATTAACTAAATGATTTTGTCCTGATTAAAATGTCTTTTAATCAGTTGAATTACTATATTAACTAAATGATTTTGTTCAGTTAGACACAATTGGAAGTAAATAGACTCGATATAAACAAGAAAAATAATTTACAGATTTCAGTCACGTCTTAAATCTTAAATTTAACACGTCTCCCGTAGACGTGTTTCTTCTAGAAATCCTGTGTGACAAAAGCTTCAGCCTCCGCTTGTTGGGTACTAGATCCGTCACCTTCCTGCTTCCTGGCTTCTCGAGAACTGTTTCCAAAACCTGTCGAACCTTCAAGTACTGAAGTTAAACCTGGGTAAGGCAATCCAAGTCACGGATATCAAGTGTTACCATTAGATCCACCGAATGCACCGACTGCTTTGGTGACTTTAGGTCTACTAAACTCGAGGTCCACCACTTCAGGTCTACTAGTTAAAGCCATTACTGATTTTGACCAAAGTCTTCCTTTCTTATAAATATTGGTCTTATACCTAACTCTCGTAAAGATGACGTCTGTATTATCATTCTTGATCCTCTATTGCAAAATCATTCGCCTTCTGTTCTGTCGTCATCAAAGTCAATCGGCGTTGATGGATGCACTCTCTTCAGTTCCTTCAATATTCTCGATTTCCTCAAGCAGAGAGGACTCTCTGCTTGTCACTCCTAACAGCTTTTGCTTGCTCTGCCTTCGTTTCCTTGACTAGGTCCTGAAGGATTTTCAGCTCGTTTTTCACCGTCTTGTTAACGTTCTTTTGGATGTCGCAGAACATTACCATCTTTGCGACTTCCTCTTCGATCTTCTGAAGACATTCTACCTTCTGCTTCCTCAACTTACGAGTGTTCAATGATGTTGTTTTTAAAGGTTTCAATAAAAGTACAACTCATTTAACAAAACGTAATAAAGTACATATTTTAAAGAGGCAATTAATTATTACATTGTGTACTGATCAAAGCGACTCTATCGACTGACTCATATAGTAGCAGATAAGAATACAGTATCGTATCTATATAAGTACAAAGGGTTTCAATGGTTCCTAAATTAATTTTAGCGTGTTTTTCAACAAATGATCTCTGCCATGGAGGAACAGCAGAAGGTTGACGAAGAAATTTTTCTTCCTTGACTGCGTACTGTCTCCATTCTTACTGCTTGGATGTCCTTTAGTGAAGGGATCAGCGACCACAAACACTCCCAATTCTTGTTGAAGTTTTAAGAATCTAATTTACCATTTGCAGGGTCCAGAAAATTTCTATTTTCTAAAACTAGAGAATTCTGCATCCCATCAGAGTTCAGCTTTACAGTGTTCTAAAAATAATTTAAAAAACATTTTTTAGAACCGTCATAAATTTGTAAATTATTTTTCTTGTTTATATCGAGTCTATTAACTTCCAATTATGTCCAACTGAACAAAATCATTTAGTTAATATAGTAATTCAACTGATTAAAAGACATCTTTTTATTAAAGAGAAAGAAGAAGAAGAAGAAGAAGTGATTTTGATCAGAGAGCTATTTACTATAGTTATATCTACATGACGCTCTCTTCTATTGTCGCTTGGCACGTAGGGGTACGCTGAGGGGCGATTTTAACAAGAAGACTGGCTCCTCCTACCACACAGCCCGAATCGCGTTTTCATGCCGTCAAAATCGATTCGCTGGCGTTTGCCTTTTTTGTCCCATTCGCAATGTTCGAGGACACTTAATCTTTTATAGTTTTATTTTCAGTTTTTAAATTCATCCTTCCACACTAAAAAAAGAACTAGGTGTGTGCATTATAAGAGTTTACAATTCCCCTAACAATGATTGCATCATATTTAGATTTTCAAGCATTCTCGAAAATTCAGTCTCGTCAAGAACTGTTGAAAACTAGTTTTGGAAATTGCTGGGGGAAACGTTTGGCAGAATAAGTTGTGTTTACCGCACGTAACGCCTCTTGAGAATTTAGTAAAGGTCGGTACTTGAAGTTAGTTGAACAAAGAGGCTCGTGAAATGAAATTATTACAGTCCGGGGGGGGGGAAGCTAGTACCTACTTGCGCGCTGATGACAGTTTTCTAACAATTAAGATGTAATTAAAAATTACTCATCATTTCATGAGGGAATTTATTATTTGTATCGTTTATTTTCCGGGGAAAATTGAAATAGACTTTTTGAATATGAGTTCCATTATGATGGAGGTCCAATCACTTCGACTCGATTACGAATGGCAGGAAATGGTCTACACCCTATACGTTCGATTCCCTGTCGAGTCTTGGAAAACAAATGGATGTTCAGATTTGCCTGCTTCCGTTGTTTAGAAAGGGACGGAACTAAAAAATTGTCTCCTCTCTCTCTCTCCCTCGCTTGGAGAGTCTCTCCAAACCACTTGTCTTCCTTCGAAGTACCCTTTATCGGGAAGCTGTCAAGTTACTTTTGAAGGTCCCTCTGCGCATGCAGAGTAACGCAAACAAATTATCTCTCGATGACTTTGAGAAGGGGAGTCCGTTCTTGCAGTTCACTTTAACTTCCTGTCTCTCTGGACTTGCGGAGAAAGTTATCAATTTCGATTCTCCCTCCATCACTCCCATTCTCTTCTGTTCACGCAGCTCTATAACATTAGACTTCTAGGAAATAGAAGCCTACAAACACTAAAAAAAAATCAAAAAAACCCTTCGAGACCTTAAGGGATTAGAACAGCTTCCAAATAAATCCCATCTTGGCTTTAACCTAAAGATTTGAGGATCTTCCGTCGCTTTTACTATCGCTTTTCCTTTAATTAAAAAAAGGCAGACGAACTTTATGTCTAAAATTACAGAATTGAGTCTTCTATTTTAAATACTGATTTTAATTATTTATTAACGAACTCAAAGACATTGAGGTGTCTATTTTTGGAAAAAAAATTGACACTCTTGACGGATCGCAGATAAATCGGGAAATATTGAACTAAAAATATTACGAAGATATATTAAAAAAGGCTTTTCGACGCTTCCCCGACAGGAACCGCAATATCAGATTGAAATCCGATACGAAAGCTCTCTGCTCGAGCCCATTTTCGATCATGTTACGACAAGCCAAGTGTTTCACCTTTCGCTATTTCTTTTTTCGTCAATGTCATCAACGACCAAACACCCTCGAGGATTAACGACATTCTTCCAAAAAGTTATTGTCTTTCGAAATTATTTATTTTTGGAGAAATCAATTTTAAGGTGAATGCACTACTAAAATTTATTAGCTAAGTAACATAGATTATTAATTAAAAATTGATATAAAATTGATTTAAAATT
This sequence comes from Leptopilina clavipes, assembly GCA_001855655.1. Taxonomy (NCBI): domain Eukaryota; kingdom Metazoa; phylum Arthropoda; class Insecta; order Hymenoptera; family Figitidae; genus Leptopilina; species Leptopilina clavipes. The sequence goes on from JUFY01034181.1 coordinate 4,843, forward strand.
GAAAAAATAATTGTCCTCAATTTAGAACAAACATATTCTTCGGAATTGGGAATTATGAAAGATTTTAGAAAGAAAGATAAATTTGAATAATTATTTGAATAATTTTGACTTACTTTATATTTAATAGTCTTTAATTTACTTTATATTTCTTATTTAATATACTTTAACGTAGAATAATTTCAATGGATGAGCTAATATAATAACTGAATACTTAAACGTTGGATAAATCAATTGAACTGGATACTGGATTGAGTATTAGAATGATAATTAGGCATTGAGAATTGAATACTTGAGATTAGAAGCTAAGAAATAATTAACTGGAGAAAGAATGATTGAGAATGGAATTGATCTTGTGAATTGAATGAAAATGAATTTGAGAATGAGAAGTTGTCTCATGGGGACATGGTTTTTAAAGCATTATCCCCACTAGATTTTTAGGGAGTGTTTGACTTTTTGGAAAATATTTTCATGGAAGTGGAAAAAGATCGACTATTTTTTGGATTGGTTTTTTGATGTAAAATTGCAAAAAAAAAAAAATAGTGGGAATTTGAATTCTTCTTGAAATTTGATATTGTCGGTGTATTTGAAGGATGTAACATAATCTACGAAATCTTAGTTCGCCATTATGATGGCTTATTGCAATGATAATGAGATACATGTATCTTCGATAGACTTACGATTTGCTTTTGTTACCACTTAACGAATCCAGATTATAAGGTGGAACACCGATTTCTCAGTAGCCAAAGGGTGTCAAAGTCGATGCGATTTTCCCATTGAAGCTCTATGTAAAAATCCAATCGACTTGGACACCCCCTTAACACTTTCACCATGATTTCACTTTGTGGATAAATTTCTCTAGTTTAATTAAAATCCCTCAAGAATAATTGCTACAGTCCGTCTCTTTTTGCTGAACACTTTTTAATTTTCCAGCCACGATTGTAGAAAACTAGATTTTAAATTATTTTCCTTATGAATGAAAAATGGAAAGTGAAGTCATAGTGAAAATAAACAAGAAACTATTTTCCACTCTCGTCCAGAAAAAAGAGTCTCGAGGGTGTAAGGCAAAATTTTTCCCCAACATCGAAAAGAGCCTTGATATCCAAGCGAAAGCAGGAAGAAAACTGGGTCCGGTTAATCAGTCGTAAATGGGATCAGTGATGAGCTTAGAACTTGAGAGGTGGTTGGGCGTCGTGCAACCATCGAAAGATATCGTTTTCTAGGAAGGGCAAGTACATTTCTGGGTAATCTTGGCCGGGGATGTGAGAGACTTTTTTTATGGTTAGTGCTAAAACCTCGCCAAATGTGAGAAGGCCGAGAAAAGAAAAGGAATAAAACTATATATATAGTGGAATGAAAGGAAAGGGAAGAGAGAGAGAGAGAGAGAGGTTTCCGGGAAAACAGCCAAGGCGGCAAGATTGCCTCTTTTCTAATTTATAACTAGGTGAGGCTCGCCTTAACAATTTACGCCTTACCCTATATACCTTTGACTGCTACCGTAACAAGCTACGACCTACGACGTCGAGGCTGTCGAGAGAAGAGATTGGCCTCACCAAATACACTTGTTTCCTTTTTTCCCCCCCAAACTCTCTGTCCTTTTCTCTTTCGATTTGCCCATCCCGAATTCGAAGGACGTACGTCTTTCTGTCGACGCGGATGGTGAGAGAAACATTTTCCTTATTTTCATCCGTTGATTTAGTTTTTTTTTGAAAATTGATTTCTTTTCTTTCTGGATTTTTTTGACCCGATAAATAAGCGTCCCCCCGTTAATGGTCAGCTGTTTTTGTATAGTGTTTGGAAATTTGAATTCTTCTTGAAATTTGATATTGTCGGGTGTATTTGAAGATAACGATTCGATTTTTCTTTCGAAATTTACAACTGACGGTGCTTCCCTTAAAGAGTTCGTTGGACGTTACTTTACCACGAGTCTTGATTTTCGATTAGACTTGAAGCGTGCAAGCTCCAATCGGAATGCAGAAAACCCTAAAGGATCTGCATTGCAAATTTCATTTTCTTAATGGGAAATGGAGCAGCGTTGCCCTCATGCAACATGAAAATCGTTCACCATCTCTCTGCCATTACCACTCTCTCTTTCTGCCTTCCATATAGATCGAAAGTCGAAAAGAATCAGCAAACGGTGTAACGGTTTGAAAACTGCAACAGAATGTTTCATAAATTTTATTTTATTTTCCTCATCGAGAATCTAATGTCGATAATTACCTTGTTCTTGTGTTTCAATCTCCAAAATTGATTTTTCATCTAGATTTCCCATTTCTTTTGGAAAAATTTTTTTGCCAATTTGAATGGAATCGATTGATTCGAATATCTTTCGCTATTGGTCCTCTTTGGTCAAGTCTCCCGTATGTTAGACACGTAGTGAAGATGGTCTCGAGACGTGAAAAGTTCATCAAAATGAGGATATTTGTCAGGGGAACGACGTGCCCTGTCGATAAACTGTAAAACATGTTTGAACTGGACTGGAATGAAATCAATCATAACGAAAAAACTTGTTCCTTGGATGAGTGGACAAGTCGACATCAAGATTTCTATACAATTTTGGTTTGCGGAAAAGAAGCATTCTGTCGAATTCAATTCAAGGCGTCGGTGTCAGTCCTCTTATCAAGTTACAGCTTTGTTTTCGAACCACAGCTCCTTTGACCTCCTTTTAAGTTTTATCGTACAGTGACACAACTTTCCAGCAGGGAACATTTCTCTATAAAAAAAAAGAAATCTCTTTTGTGTCATTTATGCATGTACGTGAAATATCAAATTTGACAATTCAAATATAATATATTTATGTCAATAAAACTTGGGAAATATTACAATGGATGGGAGAATAAAAAAATACATATAGATGTCAAACGTAATTCCTTTTTTTTGTATTTGTTGCTTCACAAGATATCGATACACAAGGTGCATTTGTTGCGAATAAGGTAAAAGGAATATCACTTTGATAGAAAGCTTTTCTGAGTACAAACTTAGAATAGTGTACATAAAGGAAAATAAAGCATCAGGGACGTCAAAGCAAAAATTCTCGTTTTTATCTCAATCAAAGAGATTTAAAAGATAGAAATCAGAATCTTGAGAAGAAAGAAATGAGACCTAACTAATTTTATTGGATCTTTTTTTTATTTTTCATCCTAAAGGACGCGGTACTAAAGAGTAAATTTAATAAGCTGTTTTAGATTATCATAATGATGAGGAGAATTGGCATTAATTCGGAAAGATCAGAAAGCAAAGAAAGGAGGATGAGCATACTTCTACCTGGGATCCAGGGATCCAACGCAAGACACTTATTTATTTTTCCTACTTGATAAAAAATATTTATAAATTTTCAAATACACAATACACAATAACTAATAATCTTGTTATTGCTAGCAAAGAGGAAAATAAATGAATCTGAATCTTGCTTTGTGTTCTACGTAAATAAATGAAGTGTGAAATATATAGAAATTAAAAATTATTTCCAAACCGAGAAATATTTTTGCTACAGCCTCTCTTCTTAACCTCTTTTTACCGTCAATCGTTTCACACATTTTTAGGTAAAAAATGTAACTTGAAAAATCTAACACGAATTTATTAATAAATAATTGAATATTGAAATATATTTTATATTATATTATACAAACAATATATGTGACGCTCCACGGTGAAAGGGACCTAACGTGACAAGGAATTATAGGTTATGTTTAGGAAAGTTTTTGCTTGATTTAAGTTTCAGTTTTAATTACCTGAAGTCAAAAACAGTTTTTATTAATTATTTAATATGTAAAGTAGTTAATAAAAACTGTTTTTGACTTCAGGTAAATAAAAATGAATCTTAAATCAAGCAAAAACTTTCTTAAACATAACCTATAATTCGTTGTCACGTTAGGTTCCTTTCACCATGGAGCGTCACATTTTAAGAATTTGTTTATTATAATTTTTTGAAAATATTATACCTTAATAATTTTTTTTTAAATACATGGACACTTGCAGTTACAATTATTATAAAAACTTAAATTCTTGTAGTTGATAAACGACAATTCACGAAAATAAATAATAGTAGTTTAAGGTTAGAAACTTTTTGAATTGACAAGAACAAGTGCCAACCATCTAAAACACAAAACTTTAGATAATGACTCTAAATTAAAAAATTGTTAAAATAAAATGATTAATCTTAGGTATACAAATTCAATTATTGATTGAATCATCTTTTTTTTGTCCCAAGAAAGGTCTGGCGCCTAAATCGAATAATTTGTTTAATTCATTAAAATTAATATAAAGATTCGATTAACTATTTTTCTTATAAGGTTAGGTTACAATTTTCAGTAGAAAAATTAAATCTGATTTGCTAACATTTAAACTTGAAAACAAAACATCAATAAAACGTATATTGTTTTTAGTAAAAATACATACCGTCAATCAAGATTCGATTTACGTTATAAAGTTATCCCTGTAAATGCAACCAAATGTGCAGAAGAACGAATAAGGGGAGATTGAACAGGCGCATTTGTAAGCACTCTTCATTGGGTTCTACGATTATCACAAATCCATCCTTTACATTGACCTTCTGAGAATCTAAAAAGAATGAGTAACAAATTCTTACAGTATTGTGAAATATTGTTTTTAATAATTTCTCTGGGTTATGCACGTCTAGTTATTATTTATTATCGTCAAAGTTGCAATAGCATTAAAAATAAAAACAATTAAAACCATATGTGACGCTCCGCGACAAAAGGTACCTTAGCTCCAAAAAATTTTAGTTTATGTTTCTGATTTTTGAAGTGAAAATATACAAAGAGGATCAACTTTTAATAATAATTATTGATGTTTAATTATTTATTACAGCCAAACTATGCAATTAAAACTTATTTTTGATTTTACCTAATTAAAAAGGAACTATTTATTAAAGTAAAATTATCAATTAACATAACCTAAAATTTTCAGGAGCTGTACCTTTTGTCGCGGAGCATCACATATAACAAAATGTGTTCAACCTATTTATTTTATAAATGAAAACGAGTAGATGATTGAAATCTACATCTACCACTAATTCCGGAGGATTACTTACCAATTTTTCATATAAAATTTAAACTGGAAAGTAAGTTTTGTAATGAAAGTGATTTACTTATAGACTTAGCATTTTAAAGTTCTCTGAAAGAATTTAGTGCAACTGGTTAGTGCCTGCATTTATTGCAATAAATTTATACATGTGCATTTTAAGAAAGTCAAGGACATTGAGTTGCATGGTGCGCAAAGAATCATTAATGGAGTCTAAAAGTTATGCGATCAAGTGAATGTGCAATCTACTAGCTCACTCTAACCGTTTTTCTGTCAATCTTCGTGTGATCCCTGTAATTTCCTGTCTAGAAAACCAAGCAATGGCTTTAATGCTCCATTGTCTCAGTAGGCTCCCTTCGCAGACTGTGTAACTTTCAGTCAACTCACACTATTTTAGCTGTAAACAAAGGTTCTCATTCACTTATTGCGCTAAAAATTCCAAGTTTATTCAAAAATTAACTGAAATTCATATATTATTCTATTTACATATTCTGCAATTGACACAAAAAGTTTTTAAATTAAATAATTTTTAATTCAATTTTCAAATCAAAGATTAATGTAATTATGATTCTATTGTTTTTTTTGGGCGCATGATTATTTCCCAAATTTCAATTTTATAATTCCCTTTTTATCGAAATTTTTATTGTCGAATTATTATTTGACATAAGCTTCATATTACGAAGAATCATTTACATTTCATTGAAATGTGTCATAAATTTCATTTTCCTAAATTTCATTTGTCATAATTCTTATTTATGCGAGTATTCACATGACCTAAAGTTCTCTTACTCGAATATTTAGGAACAATGTTAATTATAAGACATCATTGCAAATTAAACATTTTTGGGTTATCTTACTTAAAAATTATTAATCGAATCCTTTTGTTTAGGGCTTATTTTTTGCACAATTTTAATGCCTTTTTATGTTACAAATTTTTTAAAAATTATTATTAATGTTCAACAAAATCATAAAATTAATCGCAAATAAAAATAAAAAATTAATATATTTTCATTTTTCCTTTTTTCCTCCTTCATAACGGAAAAATTAAATTACTTTTCACTTTTCAAAAAGAAAAATAAATAAATAAAAAGTTAATCGTTTTTTTGTTGAAATAAAATTAATTTTGTTTTCTACAGTTTGATGTATTTTTACAAGACTTACTGAATTAATCTTAACAAGCCAATAAACGTAAAAATTATTTCCCCTCGGTGCCGGCAAAGTTTTAATACTTTTCACTTTTCAAAAAAAAAAAATTATAATTTGTTTCAAAAAAATTATTTTTGTTTGCTATCTATTCTTTGATGTATAAATTTTACAAGACTTACCGAATCAATCCAATGAATCCGAAATTTTTTCCCCCTCGGTTCCGAAAAAGTTGTACTAAATTTGTTTTTGCAAAACAAATGAATTGTTTCTTGTCAGAAAAAAATTATTTTTGTTTGTTATCTACACTTTGATTAATATTTTTCATGACACTGAATTAATCTTCGGAAGGCGTTACAACAACCGATTTACGTTACTTTTAACATGAACCTAGCTTTTTACTTTGGATAGCAGATCCATCATTTCTTTTTGTATTTTTTTGCATTAAAAATTTGAATTTATAAGGAATAAAAAAAATGAAGAAGAGTAAATTTTACTAAATATTCAAAATAATTTTAATGCTTCCTCCATGAAGAAGCAAAATATTCATGAAATGAACATCTTTATCTATGAAACAGGTCAGTCTCCAATTACAACTTCTTTCATATTTTTTCCGATGAGAAATCATTAATCAATTTAATGTCAATTTCTATTATTATATTATAGAAACTAACCTTTTTTTTATTAATTGCGGCTCACCGTGACGATTTTTTAACACGCAGGTAATATCATATGCATTATCGTGATAGGGGGAAAGGGAGGTTTAAGTAGCAGAAAAAAGGATCACATAATATGTAAATGACCCCTAAATAAGGTATAATATGAGGAGGGTTGGAACTCTATTTATTTTACGGCTATGAATTTTTTTAATATTGCAGATATTAAAAAAAAGGTTATGACAACATCGAATAATTATTTAATTTCAACTGATGAGAACATTCACTATCAAATACCGTAAATTGAATATTATTGTCCCAAATATTTTCCTTTATATCAAAATCAAAATATGTACTTCACACAAATACAAAAAGGACTACCTAACAAAAAAGATTAAATTTTTTTTTTATTAAAATTAGGAGAAGAGATATTTTTCTGAGCCCACACTCCAAGACCTGAAACAAACACTTGAGTAAATATTTCGGAAAGGTACAAAAAAGTAAAGGGAATATTTAAAAACAAATTATCAATTTATTAAATTATCAATTAATTACTTGAGGTAATTTTATGAAATTAATTTCTTTAGAGAATATATTTTCTGCTTCGTTCATTAGCTTTAACCAAAAAGGAAACATTTACTGATTCACAGCATATATTTTATGCTAATTGGTATTAGTGAAATAGAGAGTATATTAAGTATTATCAAACTATATATGTGTAGAATATGTTTTGGGTTGAAAAAATTGAACAAGAATTTAATTACAGTACAGTTTGACTTAAAATGCTTTGTGAGGTCTACTTTCAAGACAAGGCAAATCACTTTCAATGGCATTCATCTGCAATTAAGTGACGGACCTAGAGAAAAATGAAACAATGGAGGCTACGGGAAAAAAGACAAGGACGATCCCATGTAGGCATCTAATGTTCCCTTACAAAATAGAATTATTTTCAGACTTATTCTTCTTCAGAATTTGACTTTAAAATTTTCCTATATACATACTTTTCTTCTCTATTTTTCAAGTAAAGTAAATTTTTAAAGACGAATAATTTCTTTCAAAAATACAAGAGGAAAGTTTATTACCTATATCTACTTAACACCTATAGAAAATATTGGGTTCCACTGTCACTTGACATAGTTCTAATGTAAGAATAGCAAATAATTTTACACTTGGGATTCCCAATATGTTAAAGTGAGTTGAAATTTGAGTCGGTAAGGCAGAACAGATGGCGCTTCCTGACATGCATTTCAAATCCTCAAATTCATTCAAAAATTTAAAGAAATTAGAAGCATTTGAAATCTTAGAATTATCGAGTTTGTTTGAATAATCTGTTTGTTACACAAAAAATTAATTCAACCATTCAAGAACTTGAAAAATTTCGAGCAGTTGAAACAACTGAACTGAACTTAAGGGGCTGTCCATGTTCGGTTGAGACATCTAGATTCGAACTAAATTATTGGAAAAACTGTAACCGCCTTTTCTCGCAAAATATGCAACTCAATGCCCTGTACATTTAGGA
>JUFY01034181.1:16073-34097 GCA_001855655.1 Leptopilina clavipes
AAAACTCATGTACGAAAGAAACATTTAAATTTATTAAACACATATATGGGAATAATAATTTAGGCTTTAAAGTACATTTTCAAATGTCACTTCCTATACAGCATCGGGATATTATGGATATTCCTGGAATTTCCTATGGATATCTTTTAGCTTTCGGCGGTTTGGATATCCCTGGGATATCCTATGGATACCCATCGATGTTCCTGGGATATCCAGGGGATATCCATCGATGTTCCTGGGATATCCAGGGGATATCCAAACCGCCAGAAGCTAAAAGGTATCCATATCACGTCCCAGGAATATCTATAATATCCCGATGCTGTGATGGTTAATTTACATTCATTCCACAAACACAAACAAACGAACATTTTCTCAAACATTAAAAACTTATTTCACAAAATTTTAAGAAACTAAACTTTTTTATTTATTAGTGTAAATCAAATATCACACATGTTTATTTGTACTTGACATTCACTCTTAGGTTAGGTCACTAATCCACTTGATCAAAAGAAAATTATAAACACTTTTCACTAGCAAAACTTTAATTTTTTAATTTTATGAAAAAACCCAAATTCTCACGTTACTTTCAACTTTTTATACAAATTTAATATTAGAGATTATAATATATTTTAGTATTTTCATTTTAAGCTGCCCAAAACTGCGTCTGCTACACCCAAAATCAGAAGAAGTCAAGAAAGGCGAACACAGCGCTTCGGTGGTAAAAAACTTAACAAAATTTAACACGAAAATTTAAAATTTAATTTTAAAAGTTAAATTATTTTTTTTGTTCCAATGTGATCAATAGTATGTTTTCACTGAAAATCGATTAGTTATATTTCAATAAATATTATATAAAGGAAAAATTATTAATGTCTAGAGTATTTTGTAAAACTAACCTCTATTTATTAACGTACGCTCATGATTGCAAAAAACATCTTGCAAAATGTGTAGTTAAATAAATAGAAAAGCGGCGAATAATAAAATACTTTCTCAACACTCTTTGAAAATTAATTTAAACTTATTAAATATTTATTTACCAACGTAAAACAGTGACTGCAATCTTGGAATACTTAATGTTCAGATAATACCAAGGATTACAAATTTAGAATAGAAGGTGATGTCAATGTAGGTTTTTCGTATAGTGCGCCAGCTTTGCAGACAGATGGCCCAGCATTATTAACGTTTTTGGCGCCTTATTTAAATCACAATACAGGCAATCGCAAGCACTATTTTACTTTGGCATCAATCAATTTTCCTGATTGGGAAATTTTTTTTCCCCGCAAATCAATTCCCCCCGCCCCCCCTAAAAAGAGTAGACCTTTCAGGGAAATGCAGAAAAACCCTCTTTCATGCAATACGAGACAAGTTTAAACCGCGTTTAACTCTCGTGGATTTGAAGCAAGAAATAGGAAATAAAGTTGCAAGACGCCAGGATATTCACTAGAGAGGGAGATTGACAGATTTATTTAAATATTTCATTGAAGCGCTTGGGTTGTTGAAAACATTTCGTAATCTTGGTTTTTAAGAAACGAGGAAGGCGACGTCTACGTGATTTAGCAAGTATATACCTAACAATTTTCTGAAGGTATGGGAAGTTTAGCTCGATGGGAGTAAAAAAAAAGAGGACCCGGGTTTGAAACGGGAGGAGGGTTTCTTTTTTAGGGGGTGGTGTACGTGTGCAGTTGGAGATTGCACTGGAACTCCCTGCTTCTTCAAGCTTGAATAAGGAATGACCTGTGAATTATTGGTTCGTCGAATATCGACTTTCTACCGCTCTATATTCCATTCTCGATTCGCGTACTTCTTCCTCTGGTTTCCATCCTTGTCCCTCATCTCACTCTCATCTCTCTTCTCCCTCTCGGGTTCTCTACTTCCCTTAACCATCTCGCTCCTCTATAACCGTTTCTCTCACATATCCCTGATTCAACTACCTGCTTTATTGTTTTCTAACTGCCCTGAGGTGCACCTTTTTTATTCCCAATGCTGCGAATGATGGCCCTCAGGCTGTTTCCCAACGCATTTGGGCTTTGTTTTTTACGGTCTCCACCAACGAACTTGTCAAATTGAGGGTAAAGGAGTTTCAAGATAGTTGGCACAACGTTATATAGAGTTTGGAATGATTTTCCTCCACTTCTTTTTATAGACATGTCAATTTTCCTTTCTAGATTGAAAAGTAGGATTCAATTTTTTTTCCTCCTTGAAAAAATATTTATCACTGACGTTTCAATAGAAAATTGATTTTAAAGAATTTTTTCTAAGAAGACCATTTAATTAATTAAGTGGCACACCTAGTGTGAAATTGTTGAAAAATCGAATTTTTTTTCTTTATATTTCGATAGGTTATACCCTTTAAAAATAACATACTAAAATTTTAAATCGATATCTCAGATTGTTATTGAGTTACAGTCATTTAAATAGTAGTTCGTCGTAAGGACATAAAAATAGCCTATTGTGGATACAGCCTTATGGAACTAGAAAGTCACTAAACAATTTTCGAACATCGACGCGTTTCTTATGTTTTGCATACCATGGGCAGTAGAAAATTTTTGTACGGTGTTTACTGTGTCTAACCCAAAATTAATAATTTTGATATTTTAATTAATATAAAACTTATTAAAGGAGTGCAAAGATAAAAAAAAATTTTAATAGAGTTGCAAAAAAAAAAAAAGGTTATAAGTGGAAGTTACAGAATAATCGGTTGTCACAAAAATGTGGAAATAATGATTCAAGTAAAAGTGTGGTTATGTCCGTTTGTCTACAAACTGTCATAATAAGTAGCAAGAAGACTAGAATAATAAGTAGTATGAGTTAATAACAAATAATGCAGTGATTGCTAATTAGCAGAAAATGTTAATAATATTTTGGAGATGTTTAAGGATGATTTATTATAAACGTGTAAGTATTATTTTAAGGAATAGATTATCTATTTTTATAATTTTTTTTCAATTGAAAATCTTTCATTTTAAAACAGTAAGAAATACTTACAAGTTTAGAATAAATTATCCTTTAACATCTCCAAAATATTATTAGCATTTTCTGCTAATTAGCAATCACTGTATTATTCGTTATTAGCTCATACTACTTATTATGACAGTTTGTAAACAAACGGATATAACCACACTTTTACTTGAATCATTATTTTCACATTTTTGTGACAACCGATTTCTCTGAAACTTCCACTTATCACTTTTTTTCTTTTTTTGCAACTCTATTAAAATTTTTTTATCTTAACACTCCTTTAATAAGTTTTATATTAATTAAAATATCAAAATTATTAATTTTGGGTTAGACAGACACAGTAAACACAGTATAAAAATTTCTGCTGCCCATGGTATGCAAAACATAAGAAACGACTCGATGTTTCGAAAATTGTTTAGTGACTTTCTAGTTCCATAAGAGAAGGCATATGATTTCTAATTAATGCATCCTCCTCCAAAGACAACTATTACCTTTAGCCAGAATTGACCCTAGACATTCCAAAACATTTTTCTACGCAAGGAAGCAGTTCTAATTAAATGCATCCTCCTCCAAAGTCAACTATTACCTTGAGCCAGAAATGACCCTAGACATTCCAAAACATTTTTCTACGCAAGGAAGCAGTTCTAATTAAATGCATCCTCCTCCAAAGTCAACTATTACCTTGAGCCAGAAATGACCCTAGACATTCCAAAACATTTTTCTACACAAGGAAGCAGAAATACGTCCCCGACTGTACCTAAGGTATTGTTCGGAGTCCGAACCCTCTTCCTCTTTTTTTTATTGCCAGGTAATATTGATGCAATATTGCGAGGAAATATTAAGGCAACATTGCCACGCAATATTAAATATATATTATTATGTAAATATCATATTGGAATATTTTTTAATATTACGATGCAATGTTGCCTCAATATTGCCCCTTAAATGCGTAAAAAATTTGCATCCACAATTCTGATCGAACGCTAAAGCTAATTCTAGGTCTGGAAAAATCTCTTCTTGGAAGAAGTTTATTTAGAATTCTATAGAACGATTCTGGAAGTAATCAACTAGATATATTGATGTATAACTTGTTGGAGAAACTGGAAAGTGCAATTGCCCGTGATAATTTGTTACTAATTGATGGTGTACAGTCCAATTAACTTGGACCTAGTGGTCGTGGTCAGATGTGAAATTTCGATATCGAGTCGTCCGCGGTCAGGTCTTACACTGCATCGAGATACTAATTGCAGCACTTACCTTTAATAGCATTGCACATCTGCCTTCGGCGTGATACTCAATAGCACAATACTACTTCCTCCTGGAACCGAGACGTATCGTTAGATAGTTAATACAAGTACCGCATAGTTCTAGTTGCTTGAGAACTATGCTAAGTGTTGCTCGATACCATCTCTCTCTCTCTCATTTCAAGATGATGACAAGTTAGGAGACTCCCTAATCGATTCCATTGTGGCTAAATATAACTAGAATTATCATATTATACTCTTGTTATAGACAATAAATAATAATTCTCCTTCTTCTTCTATTTTGGTGTTCATCATACAAATTTTTTTTGTTTCAGATCAAATGCCGTTATTTTCCATTTGGTAAGTTTTTGATCAATTATAATTAAATTTTTCCCCTATTTTCCTTTAAAGAATTTATTAGCTCTCGAATTGGGGATTAATTATTAAAATTTATTTTTGATATAAAAGATCTTGTGGTGGACGGGACTTATTTTCTAACAATTCTGTGGGGATCAACCTTTAGGTTGAGTAGTACGCACATGTGAATAAGATTTTAGAAGTGCTACGTGAACGCACTGATCGTAAAAAGAGTAGAGTCGTTTGAGAACCGACAGACTGAGAGTCGTGGATCTTTTATATTCTCAAATGTAAAGACTGAAATTGCGAGAAATATATACCATATATTATTTTTAAAGTGTATAGTGGTCAATTTTATTGAATACCCTATTTGGCAAATGAAGAAGCCAAATATTAATTAATTATTAGATAAATTCTCCATAAATTTTAAACATTGACATTGCAATGATAAATAAGGATATTTCTGGACTGTATCATCTAAAAATAGATTTTTTCAAAATCCTAAGTGGATGTAACCCCTTAATATTATTTTCCTAATTTTAATATTTTTTAATTTATTTTACAACAATTGGTTTTTGACTTATATTGAAATATAATTTCAGGCTTATGCAAATTTTTGAAAGAATTTTTCCCCTCCTTTCAACTTGAGGTGAAATTTTGTTACAAAAATTCGCACGACACACATTCTATTTTTTTTCCCATTCTTCTGACCGTTCTTTTCGCTTTGCGTGAGCAATTCTATTTTGCAGTCATTGTCACGAAGAAAATTCATCGCGGCACTTATCCGGCGAGGCAAAAGAACGCTTATACGTAACACGTTTTACAAAACACTGAAAGAACGCACGTGAACCGACCGTTTGTTTTATTTTCAGCCTGACAGGATTTCCGCCAGCTTGAAAAATGTATAACGTTTAAATTAACGCAATTGCGGATTTTGTTGCTGACAAAATTTTTACTATCACGCGATAAAAGGACAATATTAATTCAACTGGAAAAATGTTGCAGCAAAAAGAATTATATGATCAAATTAAATAGACTGTGACACGCTACAAAAAAAAATTATTCAAGTTCCGATAAACTTTTTTTACATCTTAAATATTTGAAATTGTTTTGTAAATTTTTCTTCTACTTTTCACTTTCCACTTTATTTCCAATTCCTTTATTCAGGGGAGATAATTTAAAGTGCAGATTAGAGTTAATCCTGAATTCTTCAAAACGATATGATACTCAACGGTAGATCATCCAGCGAGATTCGACGTCCTAGTTCTCCAATACTTAACAACTGGAACTAACGAAATCGATAATTAGGAAGAAGAAATAGTTTTAAAGAAGTCAGAATTAATTCTAATCTGTTTTTTTTCAATTGACTAAATAAAGAATTAGAAATTAATTATTTATTCACTATTCCAGATTATATTTTTATTGACGGGACTTATTTTCTAATGAATCTTACACGTTGCTATTTTGATCGCCTATTGCAATGATAATGACATACATGTATGTTAAATAGTTTTACGATTCGTCCTTGGTAGTCCTTAAGGATTGTACCCCATAAGTAAAGGACATTGTCCTGCGAGATTCGATGACCTGATTCTGCAATACTTGACAACAGGAACTAACGAATTTGATAATTAGAAAAAGAATTAGTTTTGCAGAAGTCGGGATTAATTCTAATGTTTGATTGAAATCATCTCTCTTGGAAGAGGGAAGTGGAAATAACAATAATAATTTTAAGAAGAATACTGTCTCTATACTCCAATCTCTTATTACTGATGGGTCTGAAAAGACGATTAAACGTCCAATCCTTGTCATTTCTGGCTCAAGGTAGAAGTTCTTTTTGGAGAAGGGTGCGAATAATTAGAACTGATTCCTGCGTAGAAAAATGTTCTCGAATGTCTAGGGTCATTTTTGGCTCAAGGCAATAGTTGTCTTTGGAGGAGGATGCATTTAATTAGAACTGCTTCCTTGCGTAGAAAAATGTTTTGGAATGTCTAGGGTCATTTCTGGCTCAAGGTAATAGTTGTCTTTGTCTTTAGATCAATCACTAATGCAAAGATTGGAGTATGGAGATAAAAATCTTTTAAAACCGTCAAACAAAAAATTCCACTTCAGAGTTCAATTGCTGAACATCTGCTGGTGGGAGCACATGTTCTGAAAGTAGTTTGCTAAATCGTAAAATGTTTTACAGTTATGTTGTATACTTGTGGCTCGCGTAATTGATCTAAAGTTTCCTTTAAAATCTCCAATTCAATTCGAAAAGAAAAGTATTTCACTTGACTGGTGTATAATTCAGTCATTAGTGATGACGTAGATAAAGACAAACATAGTAATGTAAATGCGAAACCCGCTGTCTGTTATCACGTCAGGAATGGTTCGTATAGTAGCAAGCGAAGCAAAATTTATCGTGGCGCAAGGCAAGCGTGATAATTCAAGCCATTAATTCCAATCCATTCTAGGAATGCGAATATGCCCCTATATGTGCAGGTGGGGTTTTGTAGGAGGTGTGCGGGTGCTTTCGCATCACGATCATGTGGATGTTAGCGCGACTCAGCCAGACTCTGCAAAACTTGTCCCTCGTACCGATCGTTACTCAAATTCATATCGCTCCCTCTCCCCCCTTACAAACCCCCCTTTTGTAAAGTTCGACTCTACCAACATCCAAAGTCGTGTGGTGGCCGTCGGTTCAATACCGGACAGTATTGTTTCAGAAATCCCATTATAAACGCGCGCTCTCCCCCCATTCCTATTTTCACCTTGCCTAGGCAGCGCCACTGTCATGTGAAAACCCTTTTATCGTACAGAAACTATTCTCTTGCTAAAAGCTCCTGAAAGCGTCTCCGATCCGACAAGTTTAAAATCGTGTTTTGCCTGGGGCGCGCGCGACCCACATGCAACATCAACTAGACGCTTCTGCCATATCAGATGCACACACTAAAGGAAACGGTAAAAGTATCGATGTCAACCTAGCTCAAGAGAAGAAATTCTCACAAATGCGATACGATTCCCATTCATTCCCACTATTTCCGAGACGGAGCTTCGTAAACCTTTGAAAACGAAATCTGCTGCATTTTTAAAATCTAGGACAACTTGCTCTCCGTTTATTGCATCTTTTATTTCCAAACTATCTACTGCATTTGCTTTTCTTCTTTATCTTTTTGTTCCTCTATTCCTCTTATAACAATCAACTATTAAACCCGTTCTTATTCCCTCTAACAAGGGAAATGATTAGAAACCTTTTTTTTAAATAAATCTCAGATCCAATGCAAAGTTCCTGGAAACTTCCGAGAAGTAAAAGGCCCGCTTCAAAGAAGCTTATAAAAATGTGGTAACCCATTCGCGAGATTTATTTGTAAGTTAATAATATAAAAGAGTTTGACTCGGATGGAGAAAACACAATGAACACTGCGCCGAGAATCCCTGGAATGATCAGCCAGACTCCTTTCCTTCCATGCAAGCCAAGAGAGAGGGAGAAATTATGGCAAACTTACCGGCGCTGTTCCCGCTGCTCGTCCACAATAATATGCGCTGCTTAAGTAGGGTTAAGATTGCAATAAGGCGCACACACTTGTTAAGGGTTAACAATTTTATTATGGACACTACTTCTGACGATACAAAAAGTAAACATTGCGCTACGTGTCTAAATCTTGTGAGGACTTAGCTGCTTCGAGGTTACTCCCATATATAGTGACTTTAGTAACTTTTGTATTTATACTGCCTGCGTGCAGTCCTGCGTAGTAGTCTAGTCACTTATCACTATAGTAAAAGTTAGTTCCTTTTTGGCTGTTCTCAGATCATGAGATTGTGACGTACCTCTTTACCGTATTTGTTAACCTCATCGAAATGTAACGATAATAATAATAAAAGGTTGTTAATGTTAAATCGTTTGGAGTCAGATATTATTTTATATGAACACGGATTGATGGGAATCCTTTTTAATATAACCAAAATCCCATAATCTAACGGTGGTTTGCATCAATCTATCTGCAACAGCAACATGTGCTTTTGTCGTCTGCTACCACCGGCGACAGCGCGTGATCTGGTGGCGATTCTTGGCGTTTTAGCAGCAATTTGAATATCTTACAACTAATTAACATAATTGCGTTCGTCAATCCTTGGTTAATTGTCAGGATTAAAGCGCGTAACGAGGAGGATCGTTACAATTTATTAATAACTCACAATCATGAATTTCCATTAATTAAACGAATTATTTTGATGCAAAAGGGATTTATTTCAATAAAAGCTGCACTGGCCAATTTCACATTTTTTCCCTGTCTCTCTCTCTCTCTTTCCGTCAATGGAAAAAAAATTTACTCTGAATTCTCTTCAGTCACTCCACGCGGTCAATCTGATTGGTCTCGCATTGTTAAATAATATTTGCATTTCTACTCATTTGAAGCGATGAATGGATTTCTATTCAATAAATCGTTTCAGGTGGTATTTAAGTGCCCAAATTGTAAAAGCAAAAATTTTCACACTACGAATTTCGAAAGGCATTTTTGGCTTCAATGAAAGTTGATAGTGCTTCTGCAAATTTGCTCCATTATATGTCAGGATTTTTTTTTCTAATGTCAAAAAACATAAAAAATTTTATGTAGAAACGTGATTTTTAAAAAAATTTAAGAATTTACCTAAATTTTCGTATTCCAGATGTTTTGGGGTCACTGATTACTAAAATTCTTAAAATTTAAAATGGCGGATTCAATATGGCGGAGGATTTACAAAAAACTGATCAAATTTTCTTTAAAATCGTCACTGGGGAAATTTTGAGATCGCTTATTATGAAATATAGGTTTTTCAAAATTCAAAATGGCGGATCCAATATGGCGGAGGATTTTCTAAAAATCGATCAGATTTGTTTGATACTCGTCACTCAGGGGTATTTTAATCGGTGATTTCGAATCTAATATTGGTTTTTTAAAATTCAAAATGGCGGATCCACTATGGCGGGGTATTTATAAAAATCGATCAGATTTGGTTGATTCTCGTCACTCGGGAGTATTTGGAATCGGTGATTTCGAATCTAATATTGGTTTTTTAAAATTCAAAATGGCGGATCCAATGTGGCTGAGTATTTTTTAAAATCGATCAGATTTGTTTAAAACTTGTCACTCGAGGGTTATCGGGATCGGTGATTTCGAATCTGATATTGGTTTTTTAAAATTCAAAATGGCGGATCCAATATGGCGGAGTATTTTTAAAAATCGATCAGATTTGTTTGAACCTCGTCACTCGGAGGTTTTCGGAATCGGTGATTCTAAATCTGATATTGGTTTCTCAAATTTCAAAATGGCGGATCCAAAATGGTGAAGAATTTTCTAAAAATCGATCCAATTTGTTTGAAACTTGCCACTCGGGAATTTTCGATTTTGTTAATTAGAAATTTAATATCAGATTCGTAATCGGAGACCCCAAAAAACTCGCTTTGATTCCCTCAATCGGAATTTCAATTTACTGTTTATGTACACTTCAAATATCAATTCGAATACATCGATATATAAATATTTCTCTAAAATAAGAGTTATAGCCTCTCGATTTTTCATAGCGAGCATATAAACTTCATAGGAAGGTATTACATAAAAATGACATTTTTCTGTAGAATAATTTTCAAATTTATATATCTATATTTATATTACTTTATTTTGCGATATATATTGAAATAAAGCTCCTTATCTAACAAGCTTGTTGCTTAATTTTGTATTCATATCAGAGAATCAACTCACATTTTTCTTTCAATCGGGAAAGTTGAAATCGATCAATACTGAACTACACGATCACAGTCATGAATTTCAATCGACTTTCTCAATACTTATATAAGAGTCAGCCTCATTGCTCTCCACACCATTTCCTTCCTGAAATCATAGTGGAATGCATGGAACTCGAATGCGCACAATGAGGTTAGCTTTTTGGAATGAGGAGAATCGTTTGAAAACGAATAGGCGAACTTTCGTCGGATATAACTTACAATTCACGGTATATATCTTTTAATGAATACTCTAGGTGTTCCGTTAACTGGAAATAAAATGCCAATTAGAAATCTATAATATATTGTCGGCAATTGCAAATAGTAAAAGGTTATATCATTTTTTAGATTCGTTCCTAATTTCTTTTTCTTTTGGGCATAAATTGTCGAATACAACAGGACAGATAAAGTGATGTGTCACTTTGAGAATGGGGTACATAATCGGGAGATATTTTCACCTATCTGATGTAAATTCAAGTATAATTATAATTCCCGACACGCAATTACAATTCACATTCTGATTTTCAACCCTTGGGCAGAATGCGTTTAAGACGACTTGCAATGTCAGGATGAGGTCGCGCTATATCTCCAGTTCCATTAACTCCAGGAAACGCTGACTCAAGTGGAAGGACGTATTTTGAGGGTGATCAGAAGGGCAGATGAATGCAGATAAGTGAATTGTCGACTCTCTGCCTCGACGCAAATTTGAATCTCAGAAATGTTTCATTTGACATGGGAATGTAATCTGAGACTTCTAGTCCCTATAAAGTCTAAACTAAAGCCCTCGGTAATCTTACATTCGCTTGATGTTACACGTTAAATTTACATATACTGCATAAAACAGGTAACTCCAGTTTTCATGAAAGCATTTCACTGAAAAAGGTTACATCGTTCTCTTCTCAAGTCTATTGCATATTTATAACTATCTTACAATCTCATATAAACATAATCAATATCGAAAATGTCAACCTTTGGAGGATGCAATTAATTATAAAAATGCTTTCCATGTAGAAAAATGTTCTGGAATGTCTAGAGTTATTTTTGGCTTAAGGTAAAAGTTGTCGCTGAAGGAGGATGCAATTAATTAGAACTGCTTCCTTGCGTAGAAAAATGTTTTGGAATGTCTAGGTAATTCTGGCTTAAGATAATAGTTGTTTTTGGAGGAGGATGAATTTAATTAGCATTGCTTGCAGAGTAGAAAAATGTTTTAGAATGTCTAGGGTCATTTCTGGCTCATGGTAAAAGTTGTCTCCGAAGGAGGATGTAATTAATTAGAACTGCTTCCTTGCGTAGAGAAATGTTTTGGAATGTCTAGGGTAATTCTGGCTTAAGATAATAGTTGTCTTTGGATGATGATGAATTTAATTAGCATTGCTTGCAGAGTAGAAAAATGTTTTGGAATGTCTAGATAATTCTGGCTTAAGATAATAGTTGTTTTTGGATGATGATGAATTTAATTAGCATTGCTTGCAGAGTAGAAAAATGTTTTGGAATGTCTAGTGTCATTTCTGGCTCAAGGAAATAGTTGTCTTTATAGGAGGATGCATTTAATTAGAACTGCTTCCTTTCGTAGAAAAATGTTTTGGAATGTCTAGGGTCATTTCTGGCTCAAGGTAATAGTTGTCTTTGGGAGACAATTCCCTAACAATTGGAAGTTATTCATCCCTTTTCTGTGCATGATCTACTGGCATCTTTTTGAAGCTCCTTTAGAACGTCAACAAACATCTGCCCTTTAATCATCTTGGTCAACATTGTCGTTTCTTTCCTCTTCCAAGGTTCCGGCCTCATTTTAACTGTCTTCAAGACTTCCGTCACCTTGGGCACTATAACCAGGGTTGGAAATTCTCCTTTGAAGACGCATCCTGGTTACCTACTCCCCTTTTCTATCCGTTTTGATTCCCTTTGCTTTCTCTAGAAAGCCTGGATCTTTTGTAGCATTCCTTTTTGTGAACCGCGTCAACATGTTCGACCAGGTCGACTTTATGATCCCTCTTATATTCCCTTGGATAGTTTCCCTGAATAATGGCAAATGCTGATGGAAAATTTTATACATCTTTGTTTTTAACTTAATCCTCGAGCAACTTGACTACTTTTCTAATTTCGACCATCAGTCAATTTTCCAAATTGACACTCTTAGGTAAACTTTTTCCCTTCACGTCTATATGTTCTTCAAATTCTCTAGAATCAAAAAAAGGGAAATATTTTTGTTTCTTTTATTTTTTCTCCCTCCCTCATTGGATCGATATGTTCTCTACAGTTCTTCTCTCGGTCTCTCATTTTTCTCCCGACGTCTGAAATTTTACCCCGGACAATGAATGCTCTCGGAGAAAAGTCTCGGGGTTGAAGGAGTCGGGAGACAGCCTCCTGGTGTGGCGCGAGGAAAGGGAATAAGAGAAAGAGAAGCAAAATGGAAGGTGAATGGAAAAAGAGAATTCTCGCAATTTTTCTCTTATTTTAACCACTGAAGTCGCGAACTACTTTTCGCCCAGTGAATGTAAGACATCCATGTCGCTTACACAGAGAGAGACACATACACACATACACACACAATCTGCCGATCAGCGAGCAACTTTTCGCTGAACTAAAAAGACCTGGTGTTTACCATGACGGAGAAAGAAAGTTGAAGAGGAGTGTCGAGCACGTAACTTAGAATCGTTAAAGCTGACTTCGATAGTTCTACGATTTCTTTTAACGACAATGTGTTCGGGTATTTTTTCACGTAAGGTATATTTTCAACCACTCCCAAGTGAAACAAGTACCGATCAGCAAAATTCTAGAAATGTGTATTGTGACCAAGTAGTTTCGTCACTTTATCCCTTTTTGTTTAAATTTAAGTTTCGCGCGTTTAATTTGACTTGGGGCGTAGGGAGTGTTTGAGAACTCCCCTTTATGATGGTTAATTTTTGTTGGCGCCCCGGTCGACGCGTTTTAGCAGACGACGGAAAACACATGTTGCTAAGTGCAGTATTAGTATTGTTTTAGAGTTCGAAGAGAAAGATTATAGAGAATTCTGATGTTTTGTATTAAAGAAGATAATAGTCTAATAAAATTGACTAAGGGTGTTTTTGGTGTATTAAAACAAATAAATTGAGATATTGTTTCGAAAGAGAGATTATTGGTTTCATTTATTGAACATCAACAGATTTTGGTAAGGAAAGTTTTGCTATAAGTCGTGTTTCAAAAATTAAGTTTTCCCTTTTTAATTAAATATTTCCCAGCGGAATTTCCCTTGAGATAGTAGTTGTGATATTTTTAATATAATTTATTGGTTATAAATTAATTATTTGTTTTGTTGATTTTTCAATAATAAAATTAACTGGCGCCTGATTTCCGCGTTGTTATTAAATCGCCACTTTTAAACGAAAGGGGAAATTGTTTTATCTAATTCAAACATTGATAATAATAATTTAACTCGTTATAGTATATTCAAAATGTACTCTCAAAAACTTAGTATATGAAGATTTTAGTTTAGATTTTCAAAAATTCTGCATGTTCGTAGAATATTTGTTTTCGTACTTACAAAGTAATTTTACATTGAATCGTCTATTCCAGGCCCATATTTAGTTGTCTTTGGAGGAGGATGCATTTAATTAGCATTGCTTGCAGAGTAGAAAAATGTTTTCGAATGTCTAGGGCCATAGAAAATTAACAGAAACAGTGAATTAGCATTTTGATGAAACAAAATTGGTTCATATTGATCGACAGCCAGAAATTGAAAAAGTTATATCGAAGAGACAAGTTAGGTGTTATTTTCTTTCCCACCTTGTGTACGTCCATTACTAAACTAATGAATTTGGTTGAAAGTTTATATAAGTGTAATTTCGTGAATTTAAATTGCAGAAATCCACAAAACCGTATGATGTAAGCGGATGGAATATCTTATTTTCCAAATTGAATTCAATTGGATTAATTTTCATTTCAATTGAGATAAATCTTTCAATGTGAATCCCTTCCTCTTATGAACAAGACTATATATTGTTAGCACACTGAATGCACAACGCAACACGATGCTCGTCACACGCGTTTCGTTTCATGCAATTTAGACGTTGAGTTCTTGTTTCATGAAAATAAAACAATAAATTTATTGCTGCCTTTGGCAGAATATTCATTTATCATTGCACAACTGTGATTCTTTGAAACCAATTCCCATCAAATCTCGAATTACATATTTGTTTAAAGAATACCAATTTGATGAATTTTTTTATTTTTTGACTCTGAAATTTTTTTTTCCAATAACCAATCTTTATTGAAAATTGAAAAAAAAACTAAGCAGTGATAGATATTAAATATGGGAAAAAAACTGCCTATGGGATCAATAGCCTTGGGGGTATTTGATGTCGTTTGCCGTATCGTAATAACATGGGTCTTCAATCTCAGATTTCTTGTTATATCATCAAAAGCATATTTCACTGTATGTGCATACAAAACAATAATGAAAAATCGACGAAAATATTCCACACTAATATTTACTTAAAAATGTGTTATTCCTTTGCAGATGGGAAATTATTATATCCTTTTTTTACGATATGATACTATATCTGATTAAATATTGACTTATATTTGAAAAACAACTTTTGCATAGATCTATTTCGTACTTTTTTTTTTTTGCAGATTAAAAATATATTCAGAAAATCCAGAGAGAAAAAAAATTGAATAGTTCTTTTTTCTCATCCTTTTTTATAAATCTGAGCAGTGAAACGAAAGGGACAAGTTATAATCCTATCGATCGGTAGTAACATTCAGGGAACATGACATTATTTTAAAATGACAAGAACTTTTACTCTAAATCTCCCACTTGAAATAAATAAAAGTGTATTTTTCGAAAAAATGGAATAACTTCAAATAATTGTTTTGCTTTATATAAACAAATCTGAAATTTTCCACAATAATTAAAGAAATGGAAGAAATTTTTTAATCTGGTACATATTCTACTTTTGAGTCGATTTTCAATTTATTCTGCATGTCAGTATTTGGGAGGAAAATTTAAAAATGGAAATTCTATTATTCTCCTAGGGTTAGGATTATTTTGAAATAAAAATTAAGGGGGTGGTAAAAGTTTCAAGTTATCTTTACATGATAATGAAGATTTTTTCCTCTTTACAAGAAATGTCAATCTAAAGACTTTTACCTCTTCGAGAGTCCTCTGAATGAGAAAGATATTTGATTCTAGTGTGCAGGAACTTTATGGTAGTGTTAGTAGAACAAGTCAGGATTTCGGACGACACAGATGGCGCAGGTTTACTTACTATTCACTGAATAACAAAATCTTTAGGTTATCTGATATCTTGACTCGTTCTACTGACACTAGAGATGAACTGGCAATATGATCGAATCAGTGCAGCTGCCGACTGTTTCGTTTCGAGTTCGAATTTCTGAACGTTTATTAGTTACTGGTGAAAACTTTTGCTACCATTTTCTAGATCCAATTTGTAAGAAGAATATTATTTCACTTAGCTGGAAACAATTTTGAATTGCATGAATGAAATTTAAATTAGATCGCTTAGAGTTAGCAAGAGACTAAATACCTGTGAGGTTTAAAAGAATGTCAACATGACAATCAAAGATGGATTAAAAGCTTAACAACCAAAGAGATAACAAGGGTTTTTGGTGATCTAGGTTGGACGTTCTTATTAAAATTGGAAGATCTTCAGACAAGGAGTTATTCACCAAGAAGGTGACAAAGATCATTGGAGATCTAGGTAGGACTTCAGTAGAACTGGAGGATCTTCAGACAAGGAATCATTCACCAAAGAGCTGACAAAGATATTTGAAAATCTTATTTAGAACCTTCTTATTAAAATTGGAGGATCTTCAGACAAGAAGTTATTCACCAAAAAAGTGACAAAGATCATTGGAGATCTAGGTAGGACTTCAATAGAACTGTAAAATCTTCAGACAAGGAATCATTCACCAAAAAGGAGACAAAGATCCTTTCCTAGATCTTCCTGATGTTTCTCTCTTTTTGGTTACCTACATCTCCAATGGACGGTCTACGTAGGACCTTTTTATCAAAATTGGAGGATCTTCAAACAATGATTCGTTCTTCAAATAGGTAACAAAGATCATTGGAGATCTAGGTAGGAGTTCAGTAAAATTGGAGGATCTTCAGACAAGGAATCATTCACTAAAGAGATGACAAAGATATTTCGAAATCTTGGAAGAACCTTCTTATTAAAATTGGAGGATC
The DNA here is from genome assembly GCA_001855655.1 of Leptopilina clavipes. Classification (NCBI taxonomy): domain Eukaryota; kingdom Metazoa; phylum Arthropoda; class Insecta; order Hymenoptera; family Figitidae; genus Leptopilina; species Leptopilina clavipes. The sequence goes on from JUFY01034181.1 coordinate 32,560, forward strand.
TTCAGATAAGGGGTTAATCATCAAGAAGATGACAAAGATCATTGGAGATTTTAGTAAAACCTGATTAAAATTACAGGATCTTCAGACAAGGAATCATTCACCAAAAAGGGGACAAAAATCCTCTCCTAGATCTTCCTGATGTTTCTTTCTCTTTGGTTACCTATATTTCCAATGGTAGGTCTACGTAGGACCTTCTTATTAAAATTGGAGGATATTCAAACAATGATTCATTCTTTAAATCACCAACAAGCAAAAATTTACCCACAATATTTCTTTTTACTCCCAATCCTCAGCCTCCTCTTCTACCTTCATCCATCGAGACTGATCCTCCTACCGACCCTGTAACCTAACTTCCTCTAATTCTTCTAAATCCTCCCCAGATACTTTAAGCCCATTATTTCCTAACTCTACCACCTGCATCTTAGTTCTGTCTCCAAACTGTAACCAAAGTGCAGCAAAACACTGGTTTTTTTTTTATCGAAAAGTTTTCGCTTTCGATATTGTAAAATTTCCATCATCACGAAGGGGAATAGAATAGTTCCCCATAAGTAATAAATCAAATTCACTGAAATGGATAATTCGATGACGATTTGATATAAATAACTAAACAACCACGAATAAATTGATCGTTTATTACACGTCGTATGTATAATAGTTATATAATGAACAATAGTAATAAATTAAAATAATCATCGGAGTTACGTCCGTTGCGCGAGACTAGTCTCGAGAGATTCATCACGAGCCGTGTCCCGCGATAGGCAACCGGAAGCGTTGCTACGTTTCCGGGCGCTCACTGTCTGTATTCGTATATGAGGCTCTATTGTATTTTTATATTTTATATACGCGCATAGTTTTTTAATTTCTGAAAACGTTGCTCCCCCTGCAAACCTATTCTATCCTCTCACACTTTCCGGCTGCATCCAGCTTTATTTCTGCTTAAACATTATAATTTATTTACTACACGTTTATTTCAACTTGCATCAATGCAAAAATGTTGCATTCTTCAAAAATGTGCGGTATTTGTCAAGTGTCTATTTTTATCCTCGGTTTTATTAAAATTTTTATTACAATTATTCCTTTTTTCAGACTGTCATTAAAAAATTTTTTTTATTTCACAGAGAATTGTTTTCAAATGATATATGCGGAGGTATTTCATACTATTAAAGTTTTAGATTCTTTACTTGGGGCTTTTGGAAAAAATAATTCATTAGCACTTCTTGTTTCTTTTAGGTTTTTTAATATCAAAATATTTCTTTAAGAAATTTTGAAAGAAATCCGAAGGTTTTGGAATGAAAATTATTTTTCCAATTCAGATAAATTGTTTTCTGAAAAATTAATAAAAAGAATTATATACTTTTTGGAAAAAACTGTCTCCCCCCAAAATAGGGGACGATAATAATGAAACCAATTTACACTATAAAACATAACGACCGCTCGTACGAAGCACTGTGGGAATTTTGGTAATGTAATTACTAATGTTGGTTGATTCCCAATACCAAATTAAAAGGCGTCAACTTTGATAATAATTAATAACTTTA
>JUFY01034185.1:0-10131 GCA_001855655.1 Leptopilina clavipes
TGAAGTAGAGTTAAAGTAAAGTTTATTTTAAAAATTAATTTTTATCCCAAAAAAATTAATTAAAATAATAATAATATTTAATAATGTGCTATACATTTTACTCTTTCTCTATTCGTATTGTTACTTCTTCATCATTTACAGGTGTACTGCATGTAAATCTATGATTCATGATCGATGAAGAATGCCTGAAAGTGTTAATATTTAATTTTTAATAATTAAAAGTAAATATATCTGACTAATTTAATGTGAAATATCATTTTTCTACTCACGATATCATTGAATTCGAAAAACTTCCAGTATTTTGATCCCTGTAGGTCATGATCGAAGAAGATGACCTGAAAGATTTAATATTCAATTTTGAATATTTAAACGTAATTATAAAAACTGATACTGTCAGTTATATGACTATATATTATTTATGTGCAATAATATTTTCCTACTCACGATATGATTGAATCCGATAAACTTTCAGCATTTTGAACATTATCAGTTTTTCTCCTTTTTGCATTATTCAGTTTCTGAATAATTGTATCTTTAATTGTCTTTGATAAGTCGGTCTCATTAGGAAAGTATACATTAACGAAACCTAATAAACAATTATATTAATTGATAAAATTTTCTTTTCATTATTATTAATTAATGGGTTAGGTTTTTAGTTTTAATGGTACTTACTGTAAATAGCATTTTCTATGCTTGGATTTAATGCAGTTGTAGTATTACTTCTGCCTTTATTTGCATTACAGATGCCACCCGTGCGTGACATACCAATGAGGTCATTTTTTTTGTAAAAATAACTTAGAAGGTCATTTGTCATCCATCTTGATTTTTTATTTCTAATTTTTAAAATGACTTCGTATGGTATCGATATATCTTCCGTGATTTGAATTAAATCACACATCTGGAAGAGCAAAATTTTTAAAAGAAATTCTTAATTTTATAATAATTTATATAAATTTTTTAATATACCTTAGGCAAGACTCTAGCATTTTTTACTTCAAGCAAGGTAAACTGCGATTTATTTTGCGGAAGTAAGCTCCGTATTTTCGAAACTGAACTTCCTTCAATTAACCTGTACTTCGAGGGTCCTGCTCTTTGAACATCATTTAGATATTCATTAGAATACGAAGGTTTTACTAAAAATTAGAGTAGAAATTAATTTCTTAATATCTATCCTTTACTTTCAATTTAATTACAGTATTAAAAAAATGTACTTCATATTCATTAATTTAATCTTTTGAAACCACATTTTTTTTACAATAAACACATATTAACACTACAAAACTTTTAATTTCAAATTTTTAAAAATATTTTATTCAATGTCAGATAGTCTTATTTTTAAAAAATTTGAACTTCTAAGAAACTTACCGATATTACGTTGAACATTATTTTCAACAGATACTGAACGATTCATATTACGATTAGAATAATTTTGAAATGAAAATTCTTTAATTCTTTCTCCATTTGAAACTGTTTGATTCTGTAAAATAATTTAAAAAATTTTACTTTTTCAAGTATAGACTAGGTTGGTATTTTTGGTAATATTAATGGAATTTTTATTACTGTGTGCTATATGTTATTTTAAACAAACCTTTCTACAATTCTGATGGAAACTATTTAATTTTTCATTCAGCTGTATATTACTGTGTTCTAATCCTCTTATTGTTTCGCTCATGCTTCCTAATTTTTCAAACACGCTTGTTTGCATATTTATCACTAAATCAGTCAAGGACTCTATCTTAGTCATTACATCCATGATAGTATTCAAGACTGAAACAATTTTACACAAATTTTTAACTAGTTGATTATAATACTTTAAACATCTTATTATGGCATTACATACCTCTATTGGAAACGTCATCTCCGATTATATCAGATGACTTTGGAGCTACTTCATGTGATTGTGTATCAAAGGGGACGTCGACTTTATTCAAATCTGTGTTCTTCTGGTATTGTTCCCGAACCTGAGTAATATTGGAACATAAAATTTGAAAGTAGTTACTTCAATAATTTTTATACTTATTACATATATATTTATATGAAATGAACACAGAAATATACACTTACTTTAGTGAGGATGTCATTTCTTCTCTTTCGATCAGCATTTTCTAGTATGGCGGTTTCTTCTTTCTGCAAAACATAATTTTAATCATTATATGCACATGTTTTTTTAATGGTTCCATACATATTTTAACATTTTAATCACAAATTTCAATTTATATTAAATAATGAGAAACACAATTTTTTTTTAATGTAATACACGTAATACCTCCTTTTTTCTCTTTTCCTTTAATGCTACTTTTGGGTCCTTAACTTTGACATCTTCATCGTCACTCATAGGCAACTTTCTTTTAAGTAGTTTTCTTGACTCTTTAGAGGGATCCAGCTCTCCATACTTTTCATAGTTCTTACACAGTCTCATCATATCAGGCCATGCTGAAAATTATAATACATGATAGTGTTCATAAAAAAATATTAAATACTCATAGCAGTTAGGTATATGTGGACAGATGCTCGAAACCGTCAAAATTTCAAATATTTAATTTCAGAATTTTTACATTCAAAGCTATGGAAATATCTGTTTAATTAGGGAAATGTCAGAATGGTAAACAACAACACAAAATTTAAGAGAATATTGTGCGATAAAGTTTCAATCAATATTTATTGCACACTCTAAAATTGAATCAGTGAAAATCTACTGATTTCTCAGTGAATTATTTCTCGAGAAATCAGTGAAATTTTATTAGAGGTAAATAAAAAAAAGACTTAAAATTTAGTCATTTTTTACTGATTGGCAAATCTCAGTTATGCAGGAAATTTTTGGCGCAGTGTATGATAAAGTCCAACTCAATGCCTCTATTCTGTTTATTTAGTTTTAAGATTCTTTTTATAAAAAATTCTGAGCATATTGTACCACAATAAAAAAAATGTTAAGAATTTTTAAGTACTCACCAGCACAAGCTGCCAATTTTCTTTATTTGGTATTTTTTTCATTTCACTTTTTGGCCAAGACATTGTCACCGATTTTTCATTTTCAATAATTTCCTGCAGCTCTTCACTACTGCACGGATTTTCCAGCCATGACCGAAACCCAACGCCAAATTTATCCTCATTCATGAAGAAACAAAGAATGCAATCTTCTCTGTTCTAAAATATGCATATCTATTACAGTGTGTTTTAAACAAAAAATTGAACAAATGGCACATATACTTTTTTTTTAACCAAAAATATTAAAATTTACACCACAAAACCCATGTATCATTATTGTTCCATATATATATTGGAGTAAAAAAATTTAAGTACGGTGCACAAAGAAATGATAAAACAAATCTAATACATTGAAAAGATTATTTAACGAAAAAAATTGTTTAAGCAAAAACGTTAAATCCATTTTAACCAAAATTAGTATCCAGTAAGCACTTAAAATGTGCATATAACCCAACACGTAAGCTTGCGACAAGCTTGCAGTAAGTTTGTTGCGCAAGTTTGCGCTGCAAGCTTGTTGCAAGCTTACTGAAACTATAATGTGCTTACATATCGCAAATTTGCCACGCAAGTTCATTACAAGTTCTTAAAGATTGAAAAGCGGTTTATTGTAACTTTAGGTTGTGACAAACTTACATGTCAAGCTTACAAGGCCATGTTAAGATTGCAGCAACCTTGCGATAACTTTGCAAAAATTGCATGGTAAGCTTTTAGACAAGCGTGATACTAATATATAATGTCTTATTACAAATATGTATCAGTAACATGTTATATACTCTCTAAAACTGAATCTGAATTTTGACTGCTTTTCAGTAACTCTCTTTTGATAATTCAGATGCTGGATGCTGTAACAATCGATGTGCTCGAATGCACTGTCTCATCGCAGTCAAGAAGCAATGAGCGGCTGTGGATCGCTCGCTGCTACCTGATCTGTATTAGAGCGTGTGACCGCGCGTAGTTGTTGTTGTAGTATTCAGTCCCTCAATTTAAATAAGTCAAATTTCATTAAAAATCAGTCTTAATTGACTGACTGAAAATTTAGTCATTTTCACTGATTTTAATTTTAATTATTCCAGTCGAATTTCAATGATTCAATTTTAGAGAGTGTATAAGTGAATATTCGTATTCCATTATTAACTATACCTTTAGAATTCTAATCGTTATTTTCTATCGGGTAGTAATAACTATTTAATAGATCATACATTCTAACAGCCGCTTAAACCATTATTAATTCCTAATGAGAATTTAAGATGTTTGACAAATTTTTTACTTTCACTTTTGACTAATGTATCTGCCTTTACTACAATTTGAACTAGTACACAGTGAACCTAAGAAGGAATAGCATATTTGTTTTAATGTTCTAAACAGAGTAAGTGATCAGTGAAATAAAAATATCATGTTCAAGGATAGTTTTGTAATATTACGTGCCCTGAAATAATGGAACAGAAAAAAGTAAGAGGGCCCTATAAAAAATATCTTTATGATTGGGAAAACGCGAATATTCCTGCATCAACTCTACAATCTCGGAAAAAGGCTGCGGAGGAAGAAAGACAGGTATAAAAATATTTGTACATACATGGATTTATAATCAAATGTGTAATTTGTAATTAATACCGTAGAATTGATAATTTCATCAAATTTAATTTGGAAAATTTTGAGTTATATGTTCTTGCCGCAGTTGTGAGCTCATTGATATTTTCTTGTTCTGTTACAATACATACACATACTCTGTTTCAGGAGAAAACTATATATTTCTGCACGCATTCAGTTTCAAAAGGGTAGATTTCTAAGTAAAATAGTCATAAAAAAGTTTTCAACACATGTTGCGGTTTCCTATAACTTAAATCTAGGAAAGTAACCATCCTATTCTATTATAAATACATAAATCTAACGGAAAAAGCGGAAGTCTAAAAAAAAGTTGAGAATAGCCTGAATAATTTTACGATGGGTTTCAAAGGGATGGAAGAGACTTAATTTGTCAATGCATATGTTTCTTTTAAAATGTAAAGAAAATCGAATGGGAAAGCTTATTTTATTTACTAAAATGGAAAATAATACTCGGTTCGGAAAGACGAGAAAGCTATAAATAGTCGTGAATTATTTTCTACTTTAGCAAGTATTCTTCGTTTTTCTAATTTCTTGACCTGAAAGATATAAACTCACACTCATAAAAATTTCCTTCCTATTTTTCTACTGTAAGGTTGCCAATGCTTGAAACTTAACAGATTATCATTAGATAGCTACATTTTTGTAAACAAAAAAAATAAAAAGCGCTGGTTTTACTTTAAATTCTGCCCTCTAACATCTGTACATTCCAAAAATATTTTCCTCTTGTGTAACAGAGTATATTGTATATTTAAGTATTTAGTTATTAAGTTTTTTTAGGATTTGAGCTCTGGTTTAAAATAAATTGCTACATATATTTTCAGAAATTACTGTTAAAATATTTGTTAATTTTTACGTAAACTTTTATTAACTACTACATACATTTCCGACATATAATCATATTGACGATGTTTTTAGGGAATACACAACCACAATTCTCAACAACTGCAACATGCATTGGAAGAAATGGAAGTTGATTCCAATGAAATTATTGAGAATTTTAATACTTTGCCGACATCATCGATTCGAATGCATGCCATGATACACAAAGTAAATGAAGTAATTGAAGTTTCTGGAAATAAATCTGCTGACAAAGAAGGTGAAATAGATGAAGATGATGAAGATAACGAGATTAACGAAGATGATAGTGATAATGATACAAATGAAATGATTGACATATATTTTAATGAACTAGGTTCTATTGAGGATAAAACTTCTGATTCTTCTACTGACGATGAAGAAAACAGTACTTGGAATAACTCAAACCATGAAAAGGTATGTAATAGCATATACAAGTTTATACCCGTATAGAACAAGAAATTTCAATTATAACTGCAAATTCTTATAAATAAGCGGACATAATTAATGTTGCACCAATATTTCTATGCAATATTGACGCAATATTGTGGCCATATATCATTATATTTAGATAGTTATTATAATTGTGAGACATATTATTAATAATTATTTTATATATTCCATTAATTAATAATTGTTCATATAGGAAAGGATACCTATCTATCCAGGCTGCAGCTTAACGGAAGAGGAAAGTGAAGTTTTGCTTATGACTTATGCTTCAAGGCACCATTTGTCAGACGCAGCATTAGATGATCTTGTGCGTTTAATTGATTGTCATTTGCCAAAAACAATATATGGTTCGAAACATTCCTTAATAAAAAAATATGATACAGTGCCAATGAAGATGCACTTTTATTGTCCTACTTGTAAAACTATTTTACCTTCAAAGGAAAAGGAAAATTCTGATATTAACATATTGATTTGTCTACAGTGCAAAACGGAACATAAAGAAGTACACTTAAAACGTAATTACAACTACTTTTTATATATTTCAATAAAAGACCAGTTACAGGCTATTTTAAATAGTGATTTGTATTATAAAATACGGACAACATGCGAGGATGAATCCGATGTTATAAACAGCAAAATATACGAAGAGAAAATCAAGGAACGTCATTTAAGAGAACGTTGTATTACTATACAGTTTTGTTTTGATGGTGTTAAAGTAAGCAAGTCTTCCTCTGTATCAATGTGGCCTGGACAAGCAATTATACAAGAATTGCCTTATCAATTAAGAAAAGAGAATATAATTTTATGTTCTCTATGGTATGGGAAAGACAAACCCAATATGAATGTTTATTTATCATTATTTGTAGATCAGTTAACAGAACTTCACAAAAATGGTTTCACTTGTCAAACTCCTGAAGGATTGCAAACTATAAAAGTCCATACAATTTTATCAACTGTTGATTCAGTTGCGCGACCTTTGCTTCAAAATATTAAACAATATAATGGCGAGTATGGTTGTCCTTTTTGTCTGCATAAAGGTGAGAGAATTGCCGTTGGTAAAGGATTTTCGCGAATATATAGAGGACCACCTGCAGCTGACCGTACAGAAGACCAACATTATAAAGCTTGTGAAAAAGCAGAAGAAACCGGGAAACCGTTTCAAGGAGTAAAGGGTTCTTCTATCTTAATGCTGTTACCTTTGTTCAACATCATTTCATCCTTTGTGCCAGACTACATGCATTGCTTACTCTTGGGTGTAGTTAAAACAATGGTAAATGCTTTATTAGATTCAAAAAATAATGAGAAAGATTGGTACCTTGGTGGAAAAATAGATTTGATCGATCAGGCAATGCAAAATATTAAACCGCCCTCTGAGATAACAAGAACACCCAGATCTTTGCATGATAGGGCTCTTTGGAAAGCTTCAGAGTGGAAAAATTTTTTGCTATACTATTCTTTGCCATGTTTTAAACAATATCTTCCCGAAATGCACTTTAAACATTGGTTCTTGCTAGTTCTAAGCATGAATATTTTTTTAAAGAAAAAAATTAATGACACAGATTTTCTAACAGCTGAAAGTGCATTGAAGGAATATGTTTCAAAAGTTGAGAATTTGTATGGTGAAGAATATATGAAATTTAATATGCATTTGCTCTATCACATTCCACACTCTGTACTGTATCATGGTGCATTGTGGGCAACGTCAACCTTTCCATTTGAACATTATAATGGTATTCTAGCAAAATTATTTAGAAGTTCACAAGCTATACCTTTACAAATTTGTAAGTCGTATTTGCGTTTAAAAAAAATTCAGAAAGCTGGGCACGTATTTTCAACAATAGAATGTTCATTACCCGGTAAACAATTATTTAATCGAATATTAGGAAATTTAAAGACTAAGAGGTGTATTGAATACGGTCCATTTCTTAGAGTATTTGGGTCATCTGTTGATATTAATTTATCCTTAGTGCAAAAAGTATGTATTGAAACATTAATAGAAAAATCTATTGCAACATTAGCTCAAAGATATGACCGATTTATATATAAAAATAATTTATACCACGCATGCGATTATAATAGAAATTATAAAAGAAATAATAGTATTATTAAAACAATTGATGGAAAATTTGTTTCCATAATTGGCATTTTTAATGTCATCTCCAAAGAAGATGACTATGTTATACTTGGAAAAATATACAGACAAGTAGAAGGTGTGGAAGTTTGTTGAAACGGTTCCTTTTCGTCCGCTAAATTCTGTCACGTCGTGGAATTGCATGAGGAAATAATTGCCCTTTATCCTAACATGATTTCTTCAAAATGTATCAGTATACCTTTAGATAATAATAGATTTTGTATTTTACCATTAGTAAATAATCTCGAGCGTGATTAAATTTTGACGTAAGAGTTGGATCTTTGAATTCGAAATAAACAAAGTTACAATTTATTTTATTATTGATTTGTATCTTTTTAAAGAAACTTGTTACAAAAAATTATGTCCTCTAACATATCAATATAGTATTCACTCTATTTCCATTTGTAATATTTATTAATTACGGTTAATGTAGTTTCTATTGAAAATGATTGAAAACAATGAAATGTTCTTGTCTTGAAATAATTAAGTCAAGTCTTGTTTGACTCGGAGGGATCGTATATGCAATTCATTAAAAGTGCATATGTTTAAAAATATTTCTAATTTTATACTAACCACTTTGACTTCTAAATTCAGAATTACAATTTTCTAAACATAATATATAATTAAATTGTACTTACATTTGAAAGAATTGATGGTTTAGTCGACAACATGTTTAGTTAATGACACACAAGCAATAAAATTTTAGAAAAAAGTTGTTTGCTATTTTTAATACACACACTTGAACACACGAAACTTATAAACTACCCATAAAGGCACGGAAAGAATGTTTTATTGTTTTTATTGAAGTACACAAAAATGAGAAAATGTACCAAATTGTACGACACTAGTTTGTTTATTGTATCACAATCACCATATACAAAAAAATCACAAACTATCAGCAAAGAAAACAATTTTCACCAAACCCGCCTTTTATGTTACTACTTCCGACTACTCAAAACTGCTGGTGAAGTGTATCATCAGTTGTCAACAGTATTAATACTTGACGGATAGGTACCTGAGAACACTCAACACTTCTAACGAACGAACTAGTAGACCAATAGCTTAGCTTCACCGAAGGATCAGACGTTGATGGTAGGGGTGAAGGAAGATGTTCTTAAGTCCTTCAATATACCTCTTTAGTCCTTAATCTTTCTCTGTCCTTAAAGGAAAGATTGAAGAAGACCGCGAAGCGGAACATCAAACAATAAATAATAGTAAAGTAATAATATAGTTAGTAAATATAGCAATGTAGAAAGTGAAATATTACTCTTCCTATAATTAATATTTTAAAGTGCATTAATTGGATATGTGTAGATATATGCAAACATAATTATTTTTTCATCCGGGACACAGTTAACAAAAATATGTAAGTTCTTTTAAATAAGCGAACCCCTAGAAGTCTTAACATTTATATTCCTGACTGCTTTTTACTAAAATGGGATAAAAATTGCAACAAATAATTATTAAATAAATATATACTTTTAAGTAAGAAATATAGATATGCTATAGGGTCAGAATTTCTCAAGCGGATCACCTAAAATTAAAAAATTTATTTTTCAACGTTAAATAATTTTTTTACTCCTAGTGTGATCAAAATATTTTTCTGAAATATTTAGACCAAAAGAAAATTTTTTGTTAAAGTTATTAACAATCAAATTTTTTAACAGTCTTAAAAAAATTTTTTTCTCGAGATCCAGTTGACCAATTTAAAAATAAAAAAGGGGTTTTTTTGTCTTTAAATGTAGAATACAAAAATAATTTTTGTTTTAAAAATTTTTTATTCATTTTCGACTATAAAACAGTTAAGAAAAAAAGTTGTACACTGAATTAGAAATAAGTTAATTAACAATAATTATTTATTTACAAAATTTTGGAATAATTAATAATTAATATTGCCTACATTGAAAACGATGCACGATTATTTCATTCAAGTTAATAGTCTCCTTACACGTAATTATTATTTATAATAAATAATAATTATTGTTATTATTCAAAAATTTCGTAAAAAAATTATTATTACTAATTAACTTATTTCTAATTGAGTTACATTTTTTTCTCAACGGTTTTATACTCAGAAATGAATGTTTTAAATTTTTGATGGGGAA
>JUFY01034190.1:10412-23318 GCA_001855655.1 Leptopilina clavipes
TTGAACCAAATAAAATTTATTTGTTCCAAATAAATAGTTTATTTGGCTCTGAGACAAATATATCTTTTTTCTGGGTGTATATATATAATAATTATAATTAGTATACGATAGAATGACAATTTATACAATATTTTAGTATGAATAATTTTTGGAGCGATTCAATTTTCAAATAAACTACTCGGCTACTACCATAACGGGCTGACTATATATACACGTTATGTGGTCCATAATAGTAGCTTTTGTGATATATCACCCAAACATGATTAAGTAAATAATGGCAGAATGGAAATTTCAATTGTGGGGGATAAATAATTATCACAAGACAAAACAAAACAACTATTCGTTGAATTTGAATTTAATCGAACAGGAATTACATTAGTTTTCTTTTTGTAACATATTTTTTTTCCCCTGTGTTAAATTTACATTCTGTCGATTAAGATATGGAAAAAAATCACTAAAAGGAGAAATTACACACAAACACATACACTGTAAACTTAAAAGTATGAAATTCTAAATTTTTGGGTCAATTTGATACTTTTGGTATTAATTTGATACTTTTAAGTTTACAGTGTATCACAGATAGCTATTCGAGTAAAGTGGAGGATAGAAAATCTGTTAAAAGAAGCAATGAGACTACCAATTCCATTATAGTAGTAAATAGCGTTTTTTATGTAAAGGGAATTGTAATGAAAATGAACACGAATCCTTGCACGTAACAAATTTACCGCGAATACGAATTACGGAAAGAATTTATACTGACGGTACTTATTTTTTATTTTTTGTTGATTCTTTGTAAGGAGTAAACTTTAGATACTTTTAACACTACTTTTCTCCTTGTTTTGTTTTCCGGGATATTTTTTCCTCAAAAGCTCTTTTGTAAAGGAAAACAAAATTTATATTTCTCTTGTTTTCTATTTTTTATTGTTTTTTTTTTCTTTTTCATTCTTCTTCACCTGTACTTAATTGTTTGGCAAATATCTTTGTTCATGTACAGTTTTATATAAGAAAGTCTCGAAGAAGGAAACAGAGAAAAAGAAACAGAGAAAAAGAAAAAGAGAAAAGGAGAAAAAGACGAAAAGATAAAAAGAGAAAATAGAGGGAAAGAATATGAAGAAAAATTGAACTTAATAAGAGATAATTTCTTCTTATAATTAACCTACTTTTTTTTCTATAATTACTCTAATTTCTTATATTAATTTACTGCAATGGAGTCGAACATTTATTTTCAGTTTTTTTTTGAGAAATACCTGTTTTGAATTTCAGTTTCTAACGAAACTCGGAATCTAAATTTGTTACGTGATGGAGGTTCTTCAGTAGAAAGGACTTGAATGCTTCAAAACCTATTTAAATATTTACAGAGAAACTCATACACATTCAATTGATGAGTGAAAGAGGACAGTAAATAGAGTTAACCCACACAGCTCCGAAGAGTTGTCAAAACAGGCGAAACTTTTTAAATTTATTCAAATATTTCTATCAGTAGTAAAAGTCAATTATAGTCGGACAAAAGATTTAAAAGCATTTTAACTTTTACATCATCAGTAGTAAAAGACAATTAGAGTCAGACAGTGGGGTTTTTAATTCATTGAAATCTTTTGTATCAGTAGTAAAAGACAGTTTCAGTCAGACAATAGATTTTTAATATTTTAATTCTTTCAAATCTTCGTACCAGTAGTAAAAGTCCGTTTCAGTCAGACAAAAAGGTTCTTAAAAGATTCAAGTCTTTTTAGAAGTAGTAAACGACGGTTTTAGTCAGACAGTAAGATTTTAACAGATTCGAGTGTTTTTAGCTGTAGTAAAAGAACAATTTTAGTCAGACAATAAGTTTTCAATTGACTTTCTATTAGTAGTAAAAGTCCGTTTCAGTCAGACAATAAGTTTAAAATTATTTCAACTTTATATCAGTAGTAAAAGATTTTTAAAGTCAGACATTAGGTACTTAATAGATTTAAGTCTTTTTGTAGTACTAAAAAATAGTTTTAGTCAGACAATAGTATTTTAATAGATTTAAGTCTTATTAAAAGTAGTAATAGACCGTTATAGTCAGACAATAGATTTTCAATTTATTTATATCTTTGTATTAGTAGTAAAAAAAAGTTTTAGTCAGACAAAATATTTTTAATATTTAAATTCGTTCAAATCTTTTTTGCAGTAGTAAAAGTTCGTTTCAGTCAGACAATAGTACTTTAACAGATTCAAGTCTTTTTTCAGTAGTAAAAGGTAGTTTTAGACATACAATAGTATTTTAATGGATTCAAGTCTTTATAGGAGTAGTAAAAGTCTTTTTTCAGTAGTAAAATACGGTTTTAGTCAGACAATAGTATTTTAATAGATTCAAGTCTTTTTAGCAGTAGTTAAAGTCTTTTTCCAGTAGTGAAAGACAGTTTTAATCAGACAATAGTATTTTAATAGATTCAAGTCTTTTTAGCAGCAGTAAAAGTCTTTTTTCAGTAGTAAAAGACAGTTTCAGTCAGACAATAGTAGTTTAATAGATTCAAGTCTTTTTAGCAGTAGTAAAAGTCCGTTTTAGTCAGACAATAGGTTTTTAATATTTTAATTCATTTAAATCTTTGTATCAGTAGTAAAAGTCGGTTTCTGTCAGAGAATAGGTTTAAAATTCTTCTTACTTTACTTGTGAATAAAAAATTGATACAACATACCATGGAATTTTTTTGTTTTTTTCCAAAATAAATCGATTCGATTTGAATATGAGAAATTAATCAATCACTGAATCATCAATCACTGAACAATTAAAATATTTAAAAAAAACCTAATTAATTTAATGCAAAATTCAAAACAACTTAACAGCTAAAATACAGAGGTAGTTAATTAAATGAAATTGAAATGAGTGAATGAAATTCTAAATTATAGTAGATAACTAAACGAAAGTGTAAGTGAAACCTAATTAAAGTGAGATTTTCATTGCTATATGTAACAAGATGATAAAAGTCATTTAAAGGTGGCGACCAACAAACAGTTAATCATTGTTTTGACTGGACAATGTCGTTGCAAAAGAGATTTATGATGAATCGATTGGCTGATATGAAAATGGGGAAAACGTAGTGTGTGCATTCGCTTACTCGTTTTCATCACCTGTGGATGATGGAATTATTGACGAGAAAGTGGGATAATGCCAAGGGAAAGGAAATCAATTTTCAACTAATCAACTGCCTTCCGCTTCTGAAATGAGTGTGTATGCATTCACGCTAACCAGCACAATCCCTTTTTTTTCTATTCAACAATTAATTTATGTGCACTTCAGTTATCTTCCTTTTTTCATATAACATAAAAAAACATACCAATCCCGAGACTTGAATATTCGCACACGTTTTAATAAATTAAAAAAGAAAATCACCAGTGGAAATGGATTTTAACTCTCGGTAAAATCCATTAGCAACTTATGAAAAAAAAAGATTATTTTTTTAATATGTAAAAAGCGAATTTTACAGAAGTAACATAATTTTAACAAGTAAAATCTTTGTATCAGTAGTATAAGCCGGTTTTAGTCAGACAATATGTTAATAGGAAACTTTTACTTTGAATCTTATATTTTTCCTGTTTTTTTTTTGATATTTAAATTCTCAAATGTCAAAGTAAAAAAAAGGAATTTTCCTCTCATAAATGAAAAATTTATTGTCTAATAATTCTGATATGGAAATATTTGCTTCAACATATCCAAATATTGTTATTGAATATTTAAAGCTCTCTAATAAATGGGCTTAATTTCTCGGGCATTACATAGAGAAAATCAGTATTCATTATATAGACTGTAATTAGTGAGGCATTTATTAATTAGTTTTGATGTGATCAGATCATAAATTAAATTTTAATATCGTCCAGTCTTGCATCAAGAAAAAAAAATTGTTTGTGGGCTGCAAACCTGCAACCAACCATTGCAAAAAAAAATATAGGAAACAATATATTGAAAAAAGCGTATTTTTTAATTTTCTTTCACAAATTAAATTTTTTCACTTCATCATAGAAATTCATATATCGTTTTACTCATTTATCAGAAAATAAAACTAATATTCTATTTCAATCTAAAAGGGCTGAAGATAGTCAAATTTCTCAAAAAATAAAACATCTGAATTCCAGAGAAATGGAACAATTTGAATATTTGATGAACAAAAAAAACAAAAAAAAAAATATGTAGAAACGAAATAAAATACAAGCAATGTTACCGTATCAACAATGCCAAAGAAACCTATTCCATTTATTCGTGAGATGAGAATTTCGAGAATGGATGCAGCGTACGTACACGTACGTGCGTATACAATATAATACACGAAGGAATTATTTTGCGCATTTCCATTTGGATTTCCAAGTTTGAAATTCCCTGAAAGGAAATCAGCCGCTTTACTAATTACGGAAGTCGGAGAATTATACATGATTTGAAACGTATTCGCTTCGATATATTACAAAATTTACATATATATGTGTTAACACGCACATTTCATGTGCAAAGTGATGCTTCATAGGGCAAAGAGTACTGGCGTTACATCTGATTATATGTTTATTCACACAATGCCAAATCCACTGTTGCGAAGGCTATAACCAATCTATAGATTAATCAGATTATAAATTCATTATAAGGATTCCCACAATGTGCACATGCTTCATGCTCTATGCAAATTAACATTGGTAAAAGAGAGAGGAGGGGAGAGAATTCGATATGGAGAACTAAATCGTAATTTAAATCTTTATTAGATTATGACTTGCAATTTAAAATAATTCCAACCATAATGCGTAATTATCGTGGTTTTCCATGGTTTATCATTTTCTCCCATTTAATTGTTTTATTCCTTGAAAATAATTTATTATCTTTAAACTTTTTCAATTGTCAAAATTCGAGTTTTATTGTTTTTAAACTGAATCAATGAAAATTGACTGATTTTTAGTGATTGTCTTCACACGATTTAAATCAGTCAAATTTCATTGGAAATAACAATAAACAAAGTTTTTATTTGATTCAAATATCCTGTTACTTGTCTATTATTAAAATAAATCTTTACCTGGACCAAGTAATTTTTATTTAAATCAAATAAACTGTAATTGAAATAAAAATTATTTTTAAACAAGTACCATTTACTTGACTCAAATAAAATTTATTCGGTACAAATAAATATTTATTTGATATATAAATAATAATAAATATTAAGTAATTTGATAGATGAATATTAATATTTATTAATTTGGTACAAATAAATATTTATTTGATATATAAATAATAATAAATATTAAGTAATTTGATAGATGAATATTAATATTTATTAATTTGGTACAAATAAATATTTATTTGATATATAAATAATAATAAATATTTATTAATTTGATAAATGAATATTAATATTTATTAATTTAGTTCAAATAAATATTTATTTGATATATAAATATTAATAAATATTTATTTGGTACAAATAAATATTATTGCGAGTGGCGTGGTTAGAAGGTTAGGAAATCGGCTTGCGAGAGTTAGGATCGGGGATCAATTCCCCTCGATCCCTTGAAATTTTTTTTTTCTTTTTTTGAATTAATGTTTGATTTTTAACTAATATTTATCTCTTTAAATCTGAATTAGTGAAAAATCTTCCAGATTCAAATCAGTGAAAATTTTTTACTAAATTTGAGTATATAATTCAACTATTTTCTTTAGTAGTTATAAATTTTTTTCCTAAAGTTTTAATTAAATATGACTAAAAAATTAAAAATTAGTAGAAATATTACTAATTGAATCAATGGACGACAATTTTACTAATTCAGATTTAGAGAGATTAATGTTTCCTTTAATATATATAAAATTTCTATATGCAATTGAATTATTTAACTTGTATATTTGCGAAATACACATCATGGTTTAAAAAAGTACATGGTGTGTGTTTCATCAGTATTTTCCGTGTCCAGCATTCATATTCATGATGCTTATTTAGGTTAAATACTATGTTGGTCAACATATTTGAAAAGAGAGACCACAGCAACGTTTACTGAACTCTTTTAATAACAATTTATCACTTTTTCATTTTATATGTCTAAAACATTTTTTCTAAACTTCAACTAAATTCTAAATGATGAAAAAAATTTTCGTCAACGAATTTAATTATCATAATAATACAAGTAATTAATAAATTCGTTATAGTATATTACTTCCAGGGGAAAATATTATTTTCACCTGAATAGTTTCACTGTATTTTTTTTTTCGTTGAATTTATTAAAATTTTTTTTTTCATTCATGATTTGTTTTTTTACTGAAAATCAGAATTTACCAACACGTAATGCAGTTTAATCTATACTTTCATTAAAAGATCATAATATTTCAATCGCATAATGAATCGGGGAAAAATTTGTGACTGAGAGTATATAAATAAACTTTTAGATGAAAACAAAAATTGATGAAATGTGCTGAAAACGTAATTAAAAAGCAGAAAGTTAATATACACTTTTAATAAAAATATATGTACATATTCAGTTTAAAACACATCAATATACATATACATATGCATGTGTCTGACTATACCATGTCGTGATTGTTCTCCTGAAAACTGATTTGATGCTGAAGTTATTAATTCAAACACAAATTTTACAAAATTGACTTTTATGGTAATAACACACATCCAAAAAAGGCAAGAGAATATTTTGTTATTGAATTGAATATATATATATATATGAAAAAAATTTGTGTTTCTTCTTTCTCTCGGAAAGTTAAATATTTATACCTTGCAACGAAATTGAAATAGGTATTTGACACATCAAAGTATAGGAAAATAATAACAAATAATATTCAATTTCTCTCGAACTCATTTTTTATATAAAAAGAAAGAGGATTTGCAAAAGAAAAAAATTACGTAGTTTTTTTTTTTTGGAAAAAGAATTGTGAATCGTTTATAAAACATACATATACACACCCCATCAAACGCAACGAAGCCAAACGTGTTTCAATGTAGTTTAATGCGATTTCTCTCATTCTATTAGCCATTCGATAGTTTTCACACCCTCAAGGCTGTCAGACCTTTTCTACTTACTGAAAACCATTTCTGTTTTTCATCGCCCCAGTTGTTTCATCCTTTTTTTTCGGTAATCGGAGCCAAGATTGTTCTGCCTTTGGGAAATGGGAAATAATTAATTGGAGGGGCACTGGTAACCGAATCGTGAAAACGATGCTTTGATCGAGATCCCAGGACACTGATACTATTTTTTTTTCCCCAACCGAGTCTGATTTAGTTTTACGAACAGTCTATAATAGAATGTTTTTTATGTTACGCGACTTTTCCTACTTTATTCTTCTTCTTTGACATATAAAAAAATAAATATAGGAATTAAAAAGTCAAGAAATATTATTTTTCGACTGAAATCAAGAAGTTTCTGCCATCAAATTAAAAGAACGTTTGTCAAAAAAATTGAGACCTTCAGAAAAAAATAATTTGGCATTAAAAAATTATATTATTAATATTAATAGTATTTTTTGGAAGAACAAATCTAAATTTATAGGAAAAAATTTAAGAGCCACAATAATTATTCATTTAGGCATTTTGCATATGGATATTTTCAAAACGATGTATTTGTTTAAAAATCTAAACGGTCAAATTATAGAGAATCATTTTCTGAAGAAAAAAACCGTCATTAATTAAAATCGAATCATTTAAAAAAAATGGAAGAAGCGATATGAAAGAATTTTTGATTGCATACAAAATGTCTAGATAAATAATTATTAATTACTATTGCTTTGAAATATTTTCCTATAAATTGATATTTGTTCTTACAAAAGATACTACCAATATTAATAATTTAATGTTTTTAAATACTAAATAAATTTTCTTTTTTTTTGAAGGTCTGCATTTTTTGGATACCAATATTTAGATTTTACGGTGAATAAAAATTTTCGTAAAATCAATGAAAAAATTCCTTTCATCTCATTATCCACATTTTGAGCTTTTTATAGCTTTTCAGAGAAATTATATGTCCCTAGCAGAAAGCCGTTGCTTCACTAATGTTAAGATTCGAGGCCACTCGGAAAATCAGGACCATGAAAACGGAGAAGACTTTAACTACAAACTATACGAGGTTATAAAATCATCTGCCTTCCTTGATAAATGAAATGCTGCATTCTCAATTTTTATGGTGGTACTTTATTAAAAAATTCTTTCAAACTCAAATATCGTTTTAAAAATTGAATTCTTCCTTTATATCAAAATAACATAACATTTCATATCGTATTTGTAAATTCATCACTCTGAAATGCATTGCATCAATTAAATGTTAATTAACCTATTTAACAGAAATATATCCAATAATCCAATTTGAAGGCATTAACAAGCAAAATATTCATAGAAAACAATTTTCACATACATTGAAATTCTTCATATTTCATATTTTAATTAAAATATGATAATAATAATAATATTTATCGTAAAATTTGAGTAAAACTGATATTATCATAAAAAATTTCCATGAATAATAATAAATTCAAACTGAAAAATATTTCTTAATAATTTCAGAATTTGGACATAATTTATCACTGTAAGGAAAGTATACCTGGTTTTCATCTTCTAAAACTAGAGAGAATAACCAAAATTAGATTTTATGGTGCTAGAAAGTAGAAACTATATTTTCTTTTCCTCCTCCTTTTATAATAGTGCTCTTTTAATTTGTAGCTGAGGAATTACAAGACATTATTCCTCGAATACGACATGGCAATGAGATTAACTCAAAAGATTCTCAAATAAAAATTAAAGGAAAAAAACACGTCTTCTTCTCGCGAATTTCGTGAAACTCGAGGGTGACTTTTCCAAATTAATTAGATCTCACTTAATCCAATAGTATAAGTCCTCTTGAATTGCAAATTTGTATAAATGAACTTTTGTCTAAAGTCCTTCCAAAGTAATCAAACATTTCTCTTGAATTGTCATTCAAATGTAGGCATTTTATCAATTCAGTTATCAAATTTTATTTTTCATCAAATTCACAAATTACTAGTCGAATTTATTAAAAGTCAAACAAATTATAGTTTAAAAGAAGCATATTAGATGTTCTTTCATTCTGAATTAGTAAAAAATTTTTAATTAGTGACTGATTTTTCCTTTTTCAATTGGTAAAATTTAATAATAAATTAATTGACAATTTTGTTTTACTATTTATTAGTAAAATTTGACTAATTCAAAAGCAAAAACCAGTTAATAAATCAAATGAGATTACTAATTCATATTTAAAGAGTTTTACTAATAATTAAATAAATAATTCAATTTAATTTAAAAATATAATTTAATTCGATAAAAAATTAGTAAAAGAAATTTTTTTTAGTATTTATTAGTAAAATTTAACTAATTCAAAAGCAAAACGTTAGTCACTAATTCAAATTAGTTATTACTAATTCAGATTTAGACGGTTTTACTAATAATTTAATAAATAATTCAATATAATTTAATAATTTAATTAATAATTTAATTTAATTTGATAATTAATTAGTGGACAATTTTTTTTACCATTTATTAGTAAAATTTGACTAATTCAAAAGCAAAACGTCAGTCACTAATTCAAATTAGTTATTACTAATTCTGATTTTGAGAGTTTCATTATTAATTTAGTAAATAATTTAATTTAATAATTTGAATTAGTTAAAATTTACTAATAAATTAGTAGAAAAATTTTTTTTTACTATTTATTAGTAAAACTTAACTAATTCGAAAGCAAAAAGTGAGTCACTAATTCAAATTAGTTAAAATTTTTACTAATTCAAATTTAGAGAATTTTAAAAGTGATTTAATTTAATTTACAAATTTAATTAATAATTCAATTTAATTTAGTAGTTCAAGTAATAATTTAATTTACTTTACTAATAAATTAGTAGACATTTTTTTTACTATTCATTCTTATTCGAATATTCATACTTATTCGAATAAATAAATAAAAAATTAGTAAAAAAAATAAGTAAAATTCGACTTATTTAAAAGCAAAAAGTCAGACAACTAATTCCAATGTGTTAAAAATTTCTACTAATTCATATTTAGAATGTGTCAATTAATTTTTACTTTGATTTTACTTTCAAAAATGAAATATTTCATTATATTCTTGAAAAAATGAAAGAAAGGAAAATTAAATCGAATAATGATTCAAAGATATTGTGACCAATAATGCATAATTTTTTTGCGAAGCTAGTTATACTTTAAAGTATTGTCGACATTTTGTTGCCAGACTGTGACTCGGCAGGAAATTACTTTACGTGAATTTATCTCCGATTTGTGGAGATTCACTATTCGATTGGTTGAGGTATGCATGGTTTTATGGGTTCTATCTCCAAAATGTTCTAAAGTAGATTCTACGCTTAATTTACGAGTGGCAATTGTAGACTAAGATCTTCCAACAAAACTTTCTTATATGTCAGTGAATTGTTTTCATTTACAGAATCGTTACCTGAAATTGTAATAGTATTTTTTTTCTCTCTCTCTTCCATAAAATTACAGTCACTATTTTGTACACACAATTTCTCCTTTATACAAAAAAAAACGAATATTCTAAAAATAAATTTTAAACTAGAAACGAGATTCCAAATTAAAATGTTCCCCTAAAAAATATTTCAAATATCGAAAATATTTAAATATTTCAAATATCGTAAATATTTAAATATTTCAAATATCGTAAATATTTAAACATTCCAAGTATTGTAAATATTTTCTTGTTAATCGAATGAATTTTTTTTTTGTTGCGAAATAGAAAAATTTTGCACCCAGTCTATTGAAATTGAAGGGAAAAAAATTTGTATCACTCTGATGTTTGATGAAAATTGTTATTTTCTGCGTTCGATTTTTAATGGTATTTCTCGTACATTGCACATTTTTCAAAAGTAAAATTATTTCGAGCACTTGGTGTATGCTTCACATATACATTGAGAGAACTAGAATTCGTGACGTGTAAAGACTCTATTGATGTTCACAATAGCAATCGCAGTTGATCAGGATAGCAGGTGCTTTGATCGTCCGAGCACAAGTAGATCGGTTCAACCTACATGCAATCAGACAACCCACAAAGCTCGAAAATCGGTCAGCGTTAATTTTAAGGGGAAAAAAAAGAAGTCGCAATTTCTTAGACTTGGATATAAATCACACGTTAATTATAGTTTCACTTTTCATCAAAAGAATTTTCATTCAAATTTTCCCTGAGAAATATTCATTATAAATTCTTCTAAATTTGCATCTAAGTTATAGTATGACGAATATTCCATAATTAAAATAATAAATAATAATAATAATTTCTACCAGTGATAGAAATATTTATTTTCATCAAATATTCATTTTATATTAATTTTCATCATTATAAAATTTATTTTCCCGTATAAATTAATTTAATTTTAAATATATCCCTTATGAAAAGGTATTTTAAACCGCTGAAATATAATTATCAAAAGATCAAAAACAGAAAATAATAATGAAAAAAAGTAAATTCTTTAGACTTAAAGAGTAATTAATTTTTATTTATAGTTGCTGTGAGAGATTTTTGAAATGACAGAGATAACGAGTTGCAGAAGAGTGCAGAATTTTCCAGCAACTCATGAGTTTTCGCTCTACGCGCGGTAAATCCGTGGACCTCTTTTAATTAGTCGTTTAAGTAATACTATATACATTACTCAGCGATTCAAGTTCACGTTCTCCTTTTACTTTTTCATTTTTTCTTTTTTCTTTTTCACAGTCGTTGTTTAATAATTATTACGGTGCAACGAACAAGATAAAAATATGTATAATATAAAATATAAATATAAATATATAAATAAATATATATAGGATATATAATATAATATAAATATTTATAAATAAATATTTGCGACTATATTTTAAAGTAAAACTTATAGAAATTGTGTTTGTGTGCGTGACAAGTGTAAAACTGATAGGCAATAATCTAAGACACAATGTATATATAATTAACTTATTCCATTAGACTTTGTAATTGAAGCTCCCAATCAAAGAACCGGTTATAACCTATGGCTTTTCAATGCATTATAACCGGTTCTTTGATTGGGACCTTCAATTAAGGTAGGGTGTCAGCCTCTTAATTAGTTTTCTCCTATAATTCAAATTCCAAGGTACTTGTAATTATTCCACTTCTTGATTATCTATTTTATCATTGAAAATTTCTCTCTACTTTATTACTTAATATAGTAAACTTTCAACTAATACGAATCGTAAAAAAAAAAGACAAAAAACATTTCTTTGGTAATAAAAAAATATGATTAATAGAAGAATAATACCAGAAATGATTATTATTTTTATGTGATGAATTTTTAAAAAAGATATAATACTTGGAATAATTCATGTATTTATATATTATATTTGAAAGAAGCGCTAAAGGTGCAAACCAAACCAAGGATGTGGAAAATTCAAGCGACTGGAAAACGTGAAAGCATTTCTCATACTTCAACAACTTGCTTTAAATTCACAAATCCCAAGTTACTGTATCAAACACACCTATAACATTTTTTACACTCATAAACATCAATTCAACCCCTTTTTAACAACTTTTTAAAAAGTACAAAATTTTATATTGGGGAATTTTTTTAAAAAGATGAAAAAAATAGAAAAACAAAATAGAAAAAGCGGAAGAAAACTAAAAATATGTGACATATTAATTATTAATATTAATATTAATATTATAAATATTATTAATATTATTAATATTAATATTATAAATATTATTAATATTAATATTATAAATATTATTAATATTATTAATATTAATATTAATATTAATATTAAATATTAATTATATATTAATAACTAATAATTTAATGGAAATTGAAATTAAAAAGTTGTTAAATTCAATAATAAATAATTGGAAGACAATGAAACAAAAGTGGAACAAATGCATTCAATTAATTATACATGTAACAATGAGATTAAATAAACAGGGAGAGTTAATTATTCAGTA
>JUFY01034196.1:2326-18430 GCA_001855655.1 Leptopilina clavipes
CAGATTGAACACAAATAGATCACGTATAGTTAAGCATATGTTGGTATGCGCAGAAGACTAGTGCGCCTCGGGGTAGTACGCCTAACCGTACTGTTATAATCTGCTCCATCGCTGACGCTTCAGTTGGTCCTCCTGTCTCTAGTCTTCTTGATTTCACCATAACAGGGGTTAAAGCTCCTGCTCTAAACTATCCCAACCTTGCATTGTCGTCTGCAATGAAACCAACATAACCAAAAATATTTCTAAACATAACCTTCAATTCTCACCGTGCACTCGAAATCCGTTTTTCAATCATGTTTACATTTTATAAACATCGTTTCTAATAAAAGTTTACACAATTTTACCGCTTTTTTTCCTTGAAACAAAAAAGGAATAAATCGAAATAATGTTTTCCCTCCGATTGTCGCGAATACCGACAGGTTTACGAACGTGTCTACAAATTCGAAAGCAAAATACTGCTGCACAAATTGCACCGGATTCGGAGAAAGATTTGATAAACCATGTAACCGATTCTGTGGAATATCCAAAAATTATAGACTTATCATTTCCTGCTCAACAATTACGAAAATATGAAGCAATTGGTGATTTTATAAAGAGGCAAAATACAATAGAGGAGAAATTCATTGCAATTAATATGCCAAGATATTATGGTTTTACTGCTGTTCAATTGTACGAAGACGTTGTTCCTTATAATACATTGGAGCAGGCACAATATTTAACGAGAACGCATATTATGCCAACAAATGAATTACCTTCGTTTTATAATGATTTATTAAGTTCGGACAAATTAGATGAAATTGTTAAAAATATACGAAGTCAAATTGAAGATGTTATAGTTCTCGAGTATTCCAAAAGAAAGTGAGTTCTAATTAAATTTTTTTTTGTTTCCTTTTATGCTAAACAAAAAAAAGTATAGAAATTGAATAACCAAAAATTCTTTATTAATTTTCTTTTAATAACTGAAATTTTTTAACATTAAAAATTTTTAATTCAGTATTTTTTAGTTAACTAAAATACATTTTTGGAAAGTTGCAATTTTTTCGTAAAATGTGTATTAAATTATTAATTATTTTTATTAATTATTAAAAAAATTATTAAAAAATCAATGGTTATTATTTACTTTTTTAAATAATTAAAAAATCGATTATTTTTATTAATTTTTTAAAATTAGAATTCAAAATCAAGCATTTTTTGTTCATTATTAAAAATTACTTTAAAAAATCAATTTTTATTAATTCTTATTAATTACTAAAAATTATTTCAAAAATAATTGCAGGAAAAATACATGAAAATAATTTTGATGTAAATTTAATTAAACTTTTTTATTTATTCAATATCGAAAATAATTGATTAACAAAGGACGGAAAATAAATTTACCACTGAAATTCTTTTTTGATAGGATTAATAAAGTAATTATTTATTTTAAAACTTTTCTTTTACAGCACAAAAGAGCAATTATCAAAAGAAATTTTGTCAGATCCAGAAAAACTTCAAAATATACAAACAAAAGCAATAATTCGTCAAGTGAATAGAATTCTTCTCATGGAATTATCAGGGAAATTTCCCCATTTACTTGAGACGGAAATCGACTATGATCCACGACTCGAGGCCTTTTGGGTTGTCGGTGGAATGGAACCGCCAAAATCAGTGAAGAATGGCAAGAAAAATTCAATTTGGCAAGAGGAATATATGAATGATCCAATTGATCGTTATTTTCAATATTTTGGCGAGCCGTGTCTTCATTTGCGACACGCTCTTCCATTAAGGGAAATAGTTCCATATTCAGAGTGCAAAAATTCCGAATACATTGTTCCTGAATTTAAATACGATCCTCTAACTGTTGGCCATCATCATGATACAAGACACGCGACGACTATTCCCGGTTTTTGGCCTGGCGATAAAAGAGAATTTGGACTTTTGTCCTATCATCATTGTGATTATATGGCAACGAGGCCAGCCGAATGTGACGACGAGAATGTTGCACTTCAAACGCAAGCAATTAAAGCGTCTTATGCATGGCTTCACGGTCAAGCCTGTTATCAAGGTAAATATTTTCCTGAAAAAGAGAAAAATAATCAATTTAAATTATTTCTCTAAATTTACATTTTTAGACTTATTAAAATTTCCGTGAAATCATTTTTATATTTATAATTAAAATTCTCCGAAAAATTTGATTACTTTTCTTTCCAATTTTTTCAAAAATTCAATTATTTTTAAAAGATTTTACCAAAATTTCAATTATTTGGAAATTATTGAATTTTATATAATTGGAAAACTATTAAATTTCAAAAATTATTAAAAATATTTTTAAAAAATTAATTTAAAGAATTTCTTTACTATAATTTTTTTGTAAATAATAATAATAAGATTTATTTAGACTAAACAGATTCCTATCATACTGATTATAGTTTCCCGTGGTGGTCGATTCGACAATTTTAGAAACTAATCCTACTTAAAATGTGTTTTTAACCATTATTCTACTATAAAACGGAAAACTCAGCTACGGGAAAAATTGTTTCCTGGATTCAAATCATCAATTTTTAATAAAGATTATTTTTGAAAATAATTAGTTTGGATAATCGGGTTCCACTGCAGTTTTGATTTTTCCATTGCAGCTCAATAGAATAATCGCAACGACTTTAACATGTCCTTAAGAAATATTTAGCAATTAATAATTAAATGATTAGTGAATCAGTAAATTTTTTTTGAAAATATTATACATTAATAATGTTTTTTAAAATACACGAACAGTTAGAATTATTATAAAATCTTGAATTTTTGTATTTAAATAAATTGAATTCTCGAAGAACTTTGAAAAAATTATTAAAAATAATTGATTTAGAGATGTAGTTTTATAATTGTAGAAAATTGTAGATAATAATTGATTTTTGGAAAGTTGTATTTTTGGATAGTTGTAATTTCTAGAAATTATTAAATTTCAGAAGGTTTTAAATTGAAATTTGTTGAAAAATTTATTTCCCGTGAAAAAATAAATAGGAATTAGGTATTTAAATATATTTATTTAACAAAATTGTTGAAATTTTGAATAATTGAATTTAGAAATCAGTGAAAGAAAAGGGAAATAGAAAATAAAATTTTTCTGACAACACTGAATTAAACAAACGACTTATTTTTGTATTTTTAATCAACTAAAGTGATTTTTTATATTATAAAGGCGTTAAGGATTTTTTTTTAAAAAGAATTTTCCATAATTTTCAAATTTTGATTAATTTTTTTCCAGGTTTTTCGACCTATAACGACATAACTTATCCGTTAGTAACGCAAAATGTAATTCTAAATGGACAATGGTGGTTGTTTAATGTCTATCAATTGAATACGATGTTGTTGAGTGATCATCACATTGATGATAATCCAAAGAAGAATCTCTTTTGGACCAGTGGACCAGTGCAGTTGTTTGAAAAAATAGAGGACAATAAAGTTCATGGTCTTAATGATGAGGTGTTGAAGACTTTAGTCAAATTTTATGTAAATCAACCACAAGAACGTAATTACGAAATGAAGCCTTATCTCGGAAAGGAGGAGAAAGTAGTGGCTGACATTGAAGACGTTAGAAAAAGAAAATGGCTCGAGGAAAAATTCAAAAAACTCATGACTTGCCGATCGCCATACAGGTATAAATTTAATTCTTACATTTCGATTATGAGAAATTTTTGAAATTTTCATATTTAAATCTTCTTTCTCCTGCTGGCTCAATTTTTTTTATATCAATTTTATTAAAAAGGTACAAAATTTTGACAAAAATCTCATTGGAATTTTTTATTTTAGTCAATATTTTTAAAAAAGTGAGATATTTAAAAAATAAATAAATAATAATAATGATAATAATAATATTTAGATCAAAAGAAAAAAATATATATATTTGTAAATAATAATAATAATAATAAATAAATAATAATAAATAAATTTGGAACGATGGAAAATTACCGAAAGGATGGGAAAAAGCAAGAATTGTAAATAATAATTAATAGAAGAGTAGAAAATATTAAATTTCGAATATTAAATATTAAATATATTTATTAATAAATTGATATTAAATTATAATTATAATAAAATGAAGAAAAAGAAGTATAATTAATTGGCAAATTTTGTTTTAGGCTCCAGTCGGAGATATTTAATTGGCAACAAATCTACATGAGGATTATGAAACAAAGACCATTGGAGAAAAAATTACATCCTTGGCAAAAAAATATTAACGTTGCGTTACGCAAATTGGACGATCATCCACCCAGATATATTCCAAAAGTTTTGAGATCTTTTCCAAAAAGCAAAGCTAAATTCGAAAGAACTTACTATCCAAAGTAAAAACATTTTTTTTACGCTCCAAATAATAATAATGTGTAAATAATTGTTAATTAGATTTCCTTTTTTTTTTGCAAAGCAATTTAATAAAATAAATTATCTCTAAAAATATTGTGGATAAAGTTCATGGAGGAAAATCTCTTGGATAAAAAAAATGGAGTCAAATTTTCAAGAGAAGAAAAATGTTAAATTTAGATATTTTTGAGAAAAAAAAAGTGGATATAGAAAATTCATTTAAAAATTAAAATCGAAAATAATTTCGTATTATTGTTACAATTGCGAGAAAAAGGGGAAATAATTACAAAATGTGTAACGCTCGCGGAGAAGTGATATCTATTGAGAAATTTAATAGTGGTGGATATTGTTCCACTTTTTCTGTTGAGGAACGCATTTGAAAAATTGGAGAAAAAACGGATAATTGGAAACTTGAAGGGGGTAAGTATCGGTGTCTCTAAAATACTGAATATTTCAATATAAAAGCGGCAATTGTAGTGAATTTTGTTTCTCTTTTTTAAAAGAAAGATAATTTCTTATTTTTTCATAATGAAAATATTAAGAAATGAAAATTTTAAGAAATAAATTACATAAACAAAAATTTTGTTTAAATAAAGCAGGAACAAAAAATTTTTAAAATTTTAATAAAAATTGAAAAACCAAACAGAACTTGGACAAAATTTGACCTTTTTTGACAATAATTTTTCACTTTTTGAAAATATTCACTGAAATAGAAAAATCCAACGAGATATTGGTAAAAAAATGTTTACTTTTTTTTTGAAAAAAAATATCTATTTTTGACAAAATTTTGTCTAAAATACAAAAATTTTCCCCAAAATTTGATCTATTTTTTACAAAAAAAATACTAAAATCTGAAAATGTTTTGATCAGAAGAGAAAAATGAAACGAAAATTTGGAAAAAAAATTTGTCCTTTTCTATAAAAAATATTTTACTTTATAAAAATATTCACTACAATAGAAAAATCCTACGAAATTTTTTGTCAAAATTTTACCTTTTTTCCCCAAAAAGATCTGTTTATTGAAAATTTTAACCAAAATTGAAAAATCAAACAAAAGAAAAATTTCCCAAAATTTGACTTTTTTTTACAAAAAATATCCTAATTTTTAAAAATTTAGACAAAGAAAGAAGAGTGGAACGAAAATTTGTCCAAATTTTGACCTTTTCTAAAAAAAAAATTTTTGAAAATTTTGACAAAAATAAAAATAAATCAAACAAAATTATTTCAAAATTTGACCTTATTTACAAAAAATATGTTTTTGAAAATTTTTGAGAAAAATAAAAAAAATCAAACAAAACTTTGCTAACAATTTGACTTTTCTTTAAAACAAAAATATCGCTATTTCTGAAAATTTAAACCAAGAAAGTTTCGTCATGATAAGAAGTGAAAATTTTCTTTTTAAATGATAAGACATTCAAGTAATTAGGTCATTTACCTGAATAAATTTTTCTACAAACATATTACCATTAGGTCGTTAAATAATAAACTCCAGCAAACCTGGATTATTTTTTATTTTTAAATTTTATACATTTTATGTTAAAGAATATTTTTTTTAACAACATTTGTTGAATTTATCCAAGGATACTTATAATTTTTAAGGTACAATGAAATTTGACGATTTTTTAAAATATTTTTTTTGTAAGAATTTCTATCGTTTGAATATTATTGTATTTAGGGAGAATTCTTTGATGACAAAGTTTATAAATCCTTCATTTTCATCGTCTATTCCAATGTTATAGGCTAAATTATTTCTGAAAAGGAAAACAAATGCGTAATATAAAGGATAAAATAGAGATAAAAACGATGAGTGAAAAGTAGAACAAAGTAAAATGCAAAATTTTATTTTAAATATTCAAGCCTTTAAGAAAGAATTAATATTTGAATTTTAAATCAAGAAAAAAATGGTGTTTATTGTGAATATTTATATTCATTAAAATTCTAATTAATTTTCTTTCTGATTAATCCAAAATTCAATTTATCCAAATTTTAATCTATTTAAAATTATAATTGCTCCAAATTTCAATTCTCTCTGAATTTCATTTTGTTCAAATTTTAATTCTCTGAACTTCAATTTATCCAAATTTAAATTAAATCAAATTTGAATTTATCCAAATTTTAATCTATTTCAAATATAATTTATCCAAATTTTAATCTATTTCAAATATAATTTTCCAAATTTCAATTCTCTCTGAATTTCAATTTGTCCAAATTTCAATTCTCTGAATTTCAATTTATCCAAATTTCAATTCTCTCTGAATTTCAATTTATCCAAATTTCAATTCTCTCTGAATTTCAATTTATCCAAATTTCAATTCTCTGTACTTTAATTTATCCAAATTTTAATCTACTTCAAAATATAATTTTTCCAAATTACAATTTTATCTAAATTTCAAATTATCCAAATTCAATTCTCTCTGAATTTCAATTTATCCAAATTTTAGTTCTCTCTAAATTTCAATTTTTCCAAATTTCAATTTAACCAAATTTCAATTCTCTTATTAAATTGAAAAAAAATGTGATTAGATTCATTTAGAAAAAGGCTCACTTGTTGTAAACTAAAACAACTGTTTCTTTCTCTGGTGTTTCAAAAGCAAGAACTTGAATAGCGTCATACAATGGCTGAAAACTAATTTTCGTGTGAATTCTAATCGATCCAGGCGGTATAAATCGACTAAAATGTTGAATAATATAGTACAAAGGAAGCTTGAAAAATTGATCGTTTTTCGCGTCGACTATTATCGAAGCGCTGTGTTTAATCTTCGGTGAAAGATTCGGTCCACCGTCTTCATTTAAGGCTGGATTCAAATTTATCCAACCAACTATCCAGTGTTGAAAGAACTATAAAACGTGGAAATTATTTTCAATTATCGGCGGATCATGATTAAAATTATACAATCGATTCATTGTTATACGCTGAAAAAATAATTTATTTGATTCAAATAATGGATTACTTGTCTATTATCAAATAAATATTTACTTGAAGCAAATAATTTTTATTTAAATCCAATAAATTGTAATATTGAATCAATAATTTTTGTATTTGAATCAAATGCAATTTAATTGATTCAGAGAAAATTTATTTTGATGTAAATAAATACTTCTTTGAAATAAATAAATATTTATTTGATGTAAATAAGTATTTCTTTGGTGTAAATAAATATTTATTTGATGTAAGTAAATAATTATTTGGTGTAAATAAATACTTTTTTGAAATAAATAAATATTTATTTAAAATAAATAAATATTTATTTGATGTAAATAAATACTTCTTTGAAATAAATAAAAATATTTATTTGATGAGAAAAAGTTTATTTGGTGTAAATAAATGTTTATTTGATGTAAAGAAATATCTATTTGATGAAAAAAAAGTTAATTTGATGTAAATAAATATTTCTTTAATGTAAATAAATATTTATTTGATGTAAATAAATATTTCTTTGATGTAAATAAATATTTCTTTGATAATAGTCAAGTAATCCATTATTTGAATCAAATAAATTTTTCTTCAGTTGTAGAAATATTACCGAAAACATTTCCAAAATATAGTTAACCGACTGATCCCAACATCCAAAGCATGTTTGCTTACTAAAAACTGAAAGTTTCTTCTTAATTTGAATTTTGTTGAAAGAGATTGCTTTCATGCAGAATTTAAAAAAAAACTTACGTTCAGAGGCTTCTGTCATTAAGATAAAATTATTTGGATAATTTTTGTGAATTTTGTCGAGAACATTTTTCCCAGTGATGGTTGTGTAATGATAGTGAATAGCAGTTCCCTTAACGAATGGTTTGGCGTGTTTATTTTTCAACACTTTTTTCACATACCAAGACACAGAATCAAGAGAATCATCAAGAATTAATATTCGAGTTCTATTATGTGAAGATTTATTCAAAGATGGACCCAAATTATTGCCAATGAATTTTGCCACATTGGATGGAGTCCATGCCATTGTCATTTTGTGAGTCAGTGGAATTATTGCATTTTGCGGTTCATTGCCTATCGAGAGACCCCAAAATCCCATTCCAAATTTACTGTACGCATCCAAAAATTTTATCAAGTAATCGCTAAAAGTCTGGTAGTACTTTTGCTTCAATAAACCTGGGGAATATAATTTTTTTATATAATTAAATTATCAATATAATTAATTCAATGGGTGTTTCAAAAATTCTTGGTTATGTGAGAACTGCGATTTTCACCCAACAAATACGGCACTGGCGTGAAATTATGGTAAACAAACACTTTCCGCAATCAGTTTTTTTCAGAACATAGTCACTTTTTACAAAAACTACCAACTTACTCAGAGTTCTTGTCTTCTAAATCACCAAATTCCGAAAGATTGTTTGAATCCATGCAGAAACGCAGTTGCAAAAGGAGAATAACAGAAAAGTAATGTAATTATTCTCGTTTTGCAACCGCGTTTCTGCATGGATTCAAACAATCTTTCGGATTCAGCTAATTTAGAAGACAAGAACTCTGAGTAAGTTGGTAGTTTTTGTAAAAAGTGACTATGTTCTGAAAAAAACTGATTGAAAAGTGTTTGTTTACCATAATTTCACGCCAGTGCCGTATTTGTTGGGTGAAAATTGCAGTTCTCACATAACCAAAAAAATTTCCGAGACCGTTGAACATTCATCTTAACTTACCGTATCCTGAATATGATTGCACTATTTTCATCCATTTTGGTGCGGACCAAGGAACCGCAATAAGCTTCAAATTTTCGTTCAATAAGGCCGACTTCTGTAGGAGAGGAATTTTATAATACAAATCTTCAGGGGCAAGACTAAAATACTTTAAGTTCTTGTCATTCTCAACATCGTCGAGAGTGTATCTTCTGGTGGAAAAATCCGTCCCACCAATTGGAACTCGACTAAAACTATATCTACTACCTTTTTCTCCAAAATAAGAACTACAGGAAAGAATTAATCAAAATATTATTTGACCTAATTTACGATAGTAAATTTAACAAAAAGAGTAGGGACTCTCTTTTTAAAATTTACTTATTCGTTATTATCCAAATCTTCCACAATTCCCCATGGTGAATTTTGGAAGATTTTGTCAAATTTCCCTCTTAAATTGTCCTCTTACTGAATTAAATTGTCCTGTGTAGGAAGACTAACGCTTCTGAAATTAATTGCAGCCGAGTCTGTGATTGTTGTTCCGAAACCCAAAATTGTTTGGTATCTGATCCCACGGATAATGGATATAATGGAACCATTTATTGTCTTTTGTTTGCTCATGTAACCTTTTGTGTAATTCATACGTTGGCCAGATTTATCGCTCACGTACCAATGGAAGGTAAATTCTTCCGGTGGTCCTTGATCTTCGATAAAATCGCAGTAGGTCCGATTGCAGACACAAACGATGCCATCGTTTCCAAAAGTACGTGACATACACTCGTTGGCATTACCTGTTTGATTATACATTTTATTTTTTTTTTATTTTTTTATTTTCTACTTGCGAGAAATTACAAACCTTTTGTTACAATCGTAAAAATTAGAAATATCCACAGCGTCATGTTCTTAAATGAAAAAAGAAAATTTTTTCCTTTGCTTATTTTCAGTATTTAATTATAGTACAATACTGAAGAGAGATAACAATTTTTGTAAAATGAGTCTTGCACAAGAAAGAAACGAGTCATTAGCGATGAAGTGATGTATTACAAAATGGAAAAGTTGATAATTTTACGAAAAATATTGCCCAATTATAACATCGCAGTCTTATCGATAAGAAATGTAAACTTTTGCATATACAGAGAAATGGAATTCAAAAAATGAAACCTAAAATTGCGATTTAGAAAACTTTTCGAATTTCCAAGGTTTAATTTTTTTAGTGTTCCGTTTTTTAGTGTATCCGTTTATAAAGTAATAGTAAAGTTTGTACAAATCCCATAAATGGGAGCGTCATGGCGATAGAAAGAGACAGGTGTACTTAACGTCCCCTTTTCTTTCTCTATCTAACGACGCATGCGCATAAACTGCAGAAGCAAATATTTCCATTGACGCGCATGCGTCAAACGACAAGGACAGAACAGGGGACGTTAAGTACACTATTTGTCTCTTTTTATCTACATGACGCATTTTTATTCTATTCTTATATGGATTTGAAAGCGTTTATTTTGTGATTTAGGTTCAGAAAAAAACGCACGAGAATTTTTATTAGTCAAATTTTATTTTCCGTTATCTAAAATACTTAAATCTAACACTGCATTTGTCACATTCAAGTTTTGGGCAAAATCGATTTTATATAAATCGAATCACACTATCAATCATGCTTTGTCGAATTTTTAAATCTAATAATAATTATTATTATATTAAGACGAATAGACAATTGTATTTATCGAAAGTGGCGCTAATTGTAGACTGATTATTCCACTTTCTGGATCGAGGAGATCAACTTCCTTAAAACTTTCACTCCTGAAAGAAGAATTTTTTGTATTTTTATAATTTACTACATCTAGATATTTTAGATTCTTATGAATGTTATTTCACTTTACCTGTTGTATATCACGACAACGGTTTCATTCTTCGGAGTGTGGAAGGCAATCGACAGGAGGGGATGGAACATTATCGAACTGTCTTTACTTCCAATACGAACAGATCCACGGGGTAAAAATCTGCTGAAATGATGAAGAGCATAGTACATTGGTTGTTTGAAAAATTCGTCAGTTTCTGGATTAACAATAATTGGCGAATCCACGTTATTATTAATCCAAGTGGGTCCACCAGTTTTGTCTAGAGCCAAATTCCAATCAACCCATCCCGTTGACCAATGTTGGAGATTCTAGCAGCGGAAAATCAAAAATTACAGATTAATGATTAATTACTGTCGATTCAGATGAGGAATTTAAAATATTTACCTCAATTATCTGAGTGACATATGACTCAGCCCTGTCCCAATTTCCAAGTCTAACCTTTGGATTTTGCCATGGAAAAGAACCTTGAAAAAGATAGAACGATTTCTAATCGGAGTCATCGAAGTGCAATTCAAAGTAAAATCGTAATTTAAAAACGACTACTACGTCGATTTAATTTCTCCTTCTCCTCATGTAATACAAACCTTCGCAGGATTCTGTTATCATCATAAACTTGTCAGGAAATCGATTGTGAGTGATATCCAAAACACCGGCTGGAACTAGAGCATCCCAATACCAATGGATACCAATGCCGCTGATGTACTTCTCCGCGAGATTGTTTTTAAAGATCAAATCAACGGACCATGGGAGAGAATATCTCTGATCGTCAACGGTAATGATGATGGTTTGATTATGTTGCGAATTAGCTAAACTCGGTCCCAAGTTGTTTGCAACCCAATTTGCAACACCACTGGTTGTCCAGCCCATTCCATTGATGCGACTCAATGGATAATAAGCATTAGAGGGTTCATTACCGGTTGAAAGAGCCCACATCTCAAGACCTTCGTTTTTATAATCGTCCATAAATCTCAGCAAGTAATCCGTGTACAATTGGTAGTATTCTTTTTTGAGAAATCCTATGGAATAGATTTTAATCACAGTGTTACATTCTCTCGTGTCCATCAGTATTTTTACTAAACCTGGTCTATTAATACGGATGATAGCGATTCCTAAGGTTTTTTTCAGAAGATAGATACTTTTTACAAAAAGTACCAACTTACCCAGAGTTCTTGTCTTCTAAATTAGCTGAATCCGAAAGATTGTTTGAATCCATGCAGAAACGCGGTTGCAAAACGAGAATAATTACATTACTTTTCTGTTATTCTCGTTTTGCAACTGCGTTTCTGCATGGATTCAAACAATCTCTCGGATTTTTGGTAAGTTGATAGATTTTCTCGGTAAGTTGATAGTTTTTGTAAAAAGTGACTGTGTTCTGAGAAAAACTTATTGGAAAGTGTTTGGTTATGTGAAACCTGCGATTTTCACCCAACAAATGCGGCACTGCCGTGAAATTATGGTAAACAAACACTTCCCAATCAGTCTTTTTCAGAACACAGACACTTTTTACAAAAATTACCAACTCACCAAAAGTTCTTCTCTTCTAAATTAGCTGAATCCGAAAGATTGTTTGAATCCATGCAGAAACGCGGTTGCAAAACGAGAATAATTACATTACTTTTCAGTTATTCTCATTTTGCATCCTCGTTTCTGCATGGATCCAAACAATCTTTCGGATTTTGGTAATTTAGAAGACAGGAATTCTGTATAAGTTGGTAGTTTTTGTAAAAAGTGTCTGTCTTCTGAGAAAAATATTGGAAAGTGTTTGTTTACCAATTTCAAGTCAGTGCCGTATTTGTTGGGTGAAGATATAACCAAACACTTTCCAAAGAGTTTTTCTCAGAACACAGAAATTTTTTACAATAAGAACTACCAACTTATCCAGAGTTCTTGTCTTCTAAATGACCAAAATCCGAAACATTGGAAAGTGTTTGTTTACTAATTTCACGTCATTTAAACCGCCCAGTGCCGTTTTTGTAGGGTGATAATCGCAGGGCATCAAGGAATTTCAGAGATAATTGATGATCAGTTTTAAGTTTCCGTTTAGAAATCACTTAGGAATCAAATTAGCAACAGTGGAACGATTTTAAAATCAAATACACATAGGAAAGCCAGTTGAAAACTATTTGAATTGTAATAAAAATCGCAAACGAAACCCTTATTTTGGTAAAAGGAACAAAAACCGCAGTATAAATCTACAAATTTGAATTATTTTACACTTCTATTAGGCATTTTTGCTAGATTGTCACAATTTTAGGTTAGGTTCATAGGATACTTAATTTATATTTTTTTACAAACAATTTTAGACAATTTGTACCTATTATTTAGTACCAACGGTTTGCTCAATGAGACTAGTGTTCATCAGACTGGTGATATCAATTCTTTGCACGGTTTTTTTCATCTCAGGAATGGTAACAGCAAGCATGTCCAAAAAGTCTTATCAAGGTAACAGCCTTAACAAAGGCTAATAAATTATTTAAACAAATTGCGAGTTATTGTACAAAAACAAAAAAATCAATTCACAAATTTTTTACATTCGCTATATTGTCCGGTATTTTTAGAATAGAATTTTACGGTAAAATATAATATTTGGATATTTTTAAATGTCATCATTAAAAATATTTTTAGTAAAGAATTTTTTAGAAAAATGTTAAATTGTTAAATATTATTTATTGTAACAATATTGTATTATTTAGGTATTAATCCTCGAAAGTGGAGAAAAGAAGACGGTGGATGGGAATTACACGTGATCAGTGTAACTTCTGAATGGATCGCGGCTTTGGTTATGTCACTTTACATTCTTACATTTGCCAAAGATCTCAATAATTGCCAACTTCATCTCACAAAGGTTAATAATTCTCTTTATTATCATTACATTCCGGCAAGAAGAGACGAATTAAAATGGAATAAAACTCTTCTATCTAATCCAATATATCAATTTTGAACACATTGTCGTTTGAATTCTAGACATTATAGTAAAAATTGGAATGGAAAGCAATTAAAATGAATTAAAGGAGGTTCTACCCATTGACATAACCTCAAACTAAAAATTTGTTTTTAACAACAAATAAAACTATAATTAAGAATTATTTCATCACAAATTTGGAAAGACTCAGTTATACAATTTTCAAAAAAAAAAAAAATTATTTCGTGACAAATTTCGTTGTTAAATAGTAATTATTTAACTTTTTGTATGTTTTTTGTTCAAAGTTTGTAAACAATTATTAATTTTTATCCAATTTTTACAAACAGCAGCTCATTTTCATCTCTGAAAGATTCTCAACAGTTCGGTAAATTTCATTAAAAATAATTTGTTAAAAATTTATTAAACAAATGAAATTTACGTTTTTTATATTTTTTTTTAGAAAAAATATTATTTAACGAAAATTACGAGCAGAATTGTCATAGAGAATGTTTCAAAGAGCAAATAAAGTTTGTTTGTTCATAAAAATTGAATAAAAATTACAATATTGTCCATTAAATTCAATCAAAAAACATAAAAATGTTAAATAATTATTATTTGACAATAATAAATTTAAAAATAAAATTCATTTTAATTATATTTTTATTCGGTAATAAAACCAAATCAAATGTTATTTTGAGGTTATGTACTGGAATAGAACCTGTTTAATAACAAAGGCATTAAGTTTAAATGTATGATTCTTACTTTATTTAGTTTACTATTTATTATTGTATTATTTATTCTTTAATAAAGTGAGAAAGAATGTTTAATTTAAAAAAGAAATTTAATTCTGAAAATTTGACCTCTCGCAAAAAGTATCGCAATTTCTACATATGTGACGCTTCGCGGTAAAAGGGACCTAACGCGGCAACGAAATATTATAGGTTATGTTTAGGAAAGTTTTTGCTTGATTTAAGATTCATAGTTACCTGAAGTCAAAAACAGTTTTTTTATTAATTATTTAGTATGGAAAATAGTTAATAAAAACTATTTTTGACTTCAGGTAACTATGAATCTTAAATCAAGCGAAAAATTTCCGAAACATAACCTATAATTCGTTGCGACGAATTGCCCTTTCAACGTGGAGCGTCACATATGACGTTCAGTTATTTAAAATTTCTTCACTATTGAATAAATTTTTCAAACATTATTTCTATTATTTCTATTATTTCTATTATTAGCCATATTGGATTCGCCATTTTGGCTTTTTTTTCTTAAATTCTGACAAAAAATCTAAATTCAGTGACTGTCAAGGGGTTGAAAAATAAATGGCAAATAGTGAAATAATAGAGATTCTGTGATTTTATTTAAAAATGTACCTCTAATTTGAAAGCCTCGAGAGTCTTGTCATCATCGAGATAGTAATCCATATTGAGGACTTTGATTGCGACATCTCCGTGCCAATTTCCTCTATATACTGTACCAAATCTACCCGTTCCAATAGGTTCCCCAATTTTTAATTCGTCATAAGGAATATCCCATTCTCGCATCGATAACTAAAAAAATATCCACATTCGTCATTTTCCATTCTTTACTTAAGAATTTACTTTATTAATCTACTTAAGAAAGAATTTGACAAACAAACGTTAGTCCAACTCCATATTTTCACATTTTGAAATAAAAAAAAAAAGAAATAATTGTAAATGTGTTCTGAATTTAATTTTCAACATTTTAAACAATTAAAAGTTGCATTTAAATAAAAAAAAAGAACAATTTTCTCTCAAATAATAAACGATGAATTAGTTAACATAACCTCTAAAATTGGACAAACGTTTCAAATTGACGGAAAATTGTAGTTTTTTTATTTAAAGGCAACGTTCAATTGTTTTAAATATTAGAAAATCAAAATTTTCGCCCCTCCACTAAAATTCATTTAAAATTGAAATAATTTGAAAATATAAAGATCAAGTATAACTTTTATTTTTACTATCCGTCAGATTCTTCTTTAAAATTTTCATATTTGGATAAATTAGATCTAAAATCGATTAAAGTTTGTATTAATAAATTTGTTTATACCAATAAAAAATAGGATTGATTAAAAGTTGAATTATACTTGAAAATTTTGAATTAAAATTTGAACAGAATTGAAATTTTGTTCGATTGAAATTTGAATCGAATAAAAATTGATAAAACTGAAATTTGGGTAAATTGAATTTTGAATTGATTAAAATTTGGATAAATTGAATTTTGAATTGATTAAAATTTGGATAAATTGAATTTTGAATTGATTAAAATTTGGATAAATTGAATTTTGAATTGATTAAAATTTGGATAAATTGAATTTTGAATTGATTAAAATTTGGATAAATTGAATTTTGAATTGATTAAAATTTGGATAAAT